>JXWZ01000267.1:0-96896 GCA_000956215.1 Anopheles farauti No. 4
TGAACCGCAAATCCGGAGTGACTAACCAGCTATGGTGGTAAAAATTAGTCTAGAAAGCCGGTTAAACGGCAGGCATGACTTCGGTCGTTACGCCAAATAGAAGAAGAAGAATTGCGTTTTTAAATGACATTCAACTTAATTTATATAGGTGCTTAACAGCTGCTCAATCATTATTCGTTTGATTTGAGATGGACGTGACTTAATCCTAGGATGGCTAATTTAATATCCTCCCTCATATCTCCCGATTTCACATCTTGCAACGCAAAATTGTTTTTAATTTGTTTTGAATGCGAACAGCATCGTTCTGTGTTTTTGACAGTCTGCTTTTGACTCAACTTCTATTGTGTTAGATAAGTTTGGGGTGCACAAACATTGAAAGGTCGTCTGCGAACATGAGTCGTTTGACATGCTTCCAAGTAATGAATTAAAGTGCGTACGTTTCTTTTGTTGGTTTCCAAACACAAGGTTTGGTGTTTTGGGCAGATAATAGACAAGAACCGCGTGCCCGTTTCCCACGAAACAGCTCCGATCATGCCAATCAAAATTTTAAAACAATGTTAGCTTTTCACACAGGCGCTTGCACGAGTGGCAGTGTTGTCTTCGCTGGATTCTGTCTTTATGTGCAGCCCACAAAAAAGCATACACAATATGGACGTTACTGTCGACATCCGTTTGTAGCGTCGTTTAAATGGAAATATCAGTCAGCCGAAAGAAGACCAGAATGGTGGTTAACGGAGATGCTTCCTCTGACGGAGACAAATAAAGCGAAGCAACATACCATTTTCTCAGACACTCGCGTGTGGTGTACACCACAACTAGATTGAGTAATTAACGAAACGGTTTCTCAAAGGATTCGCGGTCAAATTGGCAGCTTTGTTCGCTGTTCGCTGAACAAGCAAAGCTCGGCATTAATTATGAAGCAAAAAATGAAAAAAAAAAAAACCAAGTATCGAATCAACACGAAACGGCTCGGTAGTACAGTTCCTTTATTCTTCTCGTTTCACTCCACGGATCGGACCCAGTAGTGTTAACCCTTGCGCGTTGCTGCCCTTTCTGCACAAACCGAGCATTGTCAGTGGCACAGGAAATCTGGAACACGAATCATGACCATGCGCGCACCACCCATGACATGGCGGTCGCAAGCAACATCAAGTCCGGAGGCGATTGTTAATGTGAATCGATCTGGTAGTAATTTATTCCACCACATCCTTAATACGCTAGAGAAGGGAAAAAGGTACGGGTTTAACCAAATTTGCCCTCAATGTCTCGATGTTTACATAACCTTCGCCTGGCACGGAAGGCACGGAAATGATCAACCACAGCCTCAAGCGCAATTGCATGCATTATTTTTGATAGGATTGTCCCTTCTATTCTATCTTATACAGAATTATCAAACTCTTTTTAACGCAAATATGTAAGATATTGCGAATAGGTCATTTATTGTAAAAGATATTGGGAAGAGAGGTTTAAGATATAACTCTAAAACTTGAATTATTTTCATCAATGTACGCCCATCTAAATGACCGATTTCTGCATTTTCATACGGCTGTCTTTTGCAGATTATCAAAATTAACTCGTATAAGAGTATGTTCCAGGAAGCTAAATGGAAAACGAATGCAACCGGACTGACTACATCTTTGTACCATATCAGCCGCCATTTAACTTAACCCTCACCATAAACGTATATGTAGAGCAGTGTAATATGTGACTACAATTTGGGTAAGCTCCAACTACGACTCCATTCAAGGAGAAGTAGGTTGCGAACCGAAGCATAAAATAAGGTAACTGCCGTTTGGCCGGTGCACAGTTTTTTTTTTGTTTTATTTCGGGTGTATTACATAAAAAGTGCTCGCTGCGAGTTCGAATAATTTTGTTTTTTTTATTCCTATGGCAGAGAATGTGCATGGAGGGCTAGTTTTTATTCCTTTGCATACATAAGTGCTTTATGACGGAGATATACTAGCATGTAATTAAAATGAGCAGAATAGGAAAATTTTTGTTCGAAAATGACCAAACCTGAAATTTACAGCGTAGGGGCTTCTACGAAATACAGAAGTTACAAAAGTAGGAGAAGAAAATAAAGCGTTAAAAACTAAATATCGACTAATTGTTGTTTCGATTGACTTTATCGGCAACTTTTATAAACACATTACAGCGATTTCAATTGCGTAGTTGTCAGCTTCTTTCTCCGTTTATTGCTTTTAGAGCTCTTTTCGTAGATTTCAACATTATGACTAAAAATACCGGAACCGGAACCGGAACGGAATAAAATACCGGAATAAAAGATATGGAATAGCATGTACACAGCACTTTGTGCGAATATATTACTACAGTATTCATTTGTTTGCTGGCACAATAAGGACAAAGATAGAAAATGTTGTGCATGAAAATAAAGTAAGAAATAGTTAAGGGATAATTCCAGGTACACAACAATTACCAGAATACACTTTGTCCTTAGTTATTAGTTTTTTTTTTTATTCAACAGTACAGAAGCATATTCAAATGCATGTCGTTCAAAAATTAAACCAATAAAGCTCGTAAACTTCTTCATCAACTTAATGAGTGTTTATCATTTTTTGCATTGCAGCACATATCTCACGATGTTTTTATCTTCCCAATCACTCCCATGGTCACATCAGCATTCTTAAAAGTAGCACTGTACTTCTCCAACACATGGTGAAAAGCTGTCGTGTTCTTCGATCAATCAACACACGATCGAAAAATTACTGCTAGGATGACAAAAAGCAAAGCATACTGACATCGCCGGCAGCTGCAATCCGTCGTCGTGCGTCACCGATGCCGACCATACGATCGATCAGGTCACACAACCGAATTACCTGTCATAGTTAGCACATGCAGAGAACGAGCCAATTGCTTTGCTTCTTCCCCGTTCACGCATAGGCTGCGAATCAGCACAACGGATAAAAGATACCGGTGTGCGGCGATGTCAAGCGACGAACCGCAAATTGCAATCAGTAAACGGTGGCAGCACCACATACATACATAAAAAACGGCCGCCCCGGCGGCAAACTGCGAGAGGAAAAACGAAGCTAATGTCGCCAACATTTACCGCCTACCGTCCGTTCCAGTGGCTGGTACCGGTAGCCTCTAATGTCTCACTGGACCGATTACCGGCTGGGACTAATAAAGGTGTGTATAATTATTAATTAACCGGCCCAATTTCGCAAAATTGGTCCACAGTAGATTTCGCTGGCCGGTCGATGCGAACGAATTGACACACGAGCTGAAGCATTAGGAAAACGTATTAGATGGTTGTTTCTAATACAAGTTGAAGGGATATCCTCTGGCGATCGGCTTTTCTATCATGTGTCTTTGTCGATTCCGCATCTGCGACAGCTTCGGTTACACATTTTGGCTGTAAATTGTGGTTGAGTGAAAAACTACACCGCTGGTATGAATCGTTGTCGTCGGTGCCTGCAGGTATCGTGTGGACCGCACTCGAAAATGTTGGCTTCTTAGTTGCACGCACGTGTCGCGCTTACGCACGGCGGCCTCCTTTTTGGTGAGTCGAGCGTGTTGTTCAATTTCCAGCATTAATGTATCGTTAGTGAGACAATTTCCCATAATTTAAAAACCATACACCATCCAACGGAGGCCGTCGTTTGAAACGTTCTATTCGGTCAGTCGGTCACAGCATCAACATCGGCCACCTTCCCCACACGAAACTGGCCCTAGTTTACCGGTCGGAAAATGGTAAAATGCTTCCCTACAGCCCAGGTTGGATGGTGTGTAATGGGTGTGTGTATGTGTGTGCGGGCGTGCTTGCGCGTAGGGAGTTAGCGGTGGATTTGAGCGCAAACTTGAACTGCCACAACACAATGATCTGCGGTACGATCGCGTTTCTGGTGCACGCTTGCAACACCGCAACCGTAGGAGGCTGGTTCGACCTGCCAGCAGCCCCCTTTCCAATTCAGCCGTCGATTCTACCGTCCCAGCACCTCAGTAGAGAACGAGGAAGCGGTGGCTACACAGGGCTCGTACACTTCGTTCTCGTTGGCCGACTTGTTGCCAAATAAGCTCACGACTTTATGCACGACAAGGTTGAGGGGAAGCGAGTGAGATCCGACGCGCCACGTTTTCCTTTCGCTTTCAGTGCATACGGCTCTTAAATTGGAGCGGTACGGCGATTGGAATGGATCAATCGAGGAAAACGGTGCTAGATTTTTGGCTATTCTATGGTATTGGGGGTGCCACATGCACACAACATAGAAGTAAAAATAAAAATAAATCAAAGCAGGAATAAAGCAGGGAAAAGCCGACCTGCCGGTGTGCTGCAAACACCCGGCGCCTAATCACGCTAAAGAGATCGCAAACAATTCTCCCACTGAAGTGTTACAAAATGTTGAACGACTTTAGTGGAAGCGTGTTAACCGAGGATAGTAGATGGAATCATAACCGGTCAATTTCATTAAGGGATCATTTGCTGTGAATCGTTGAGAGTGTGATTGAAAATTGGACGAATTTAAAGTGACCCACATTCGCCACCGTGTGCCAAAGAGGGAGTGACTTGAAGTTTTGATTGAATTCATTGGTTCAGATCACGATTCGATGTGAATTTTACTATCCCAGCTTGAATGAAGTTCGAGAAATGAAAGTCAAAGCTTTGTTTCAAAATATTTGACGTTTTTAATGCATTGTTTTCTGGGACTTACACAGTTCACATGAACAGCAACAAACAACATACCTGTAAATAGATTAATGATGCAATGAATTAGATCACAAAACAGGGTAAAAAAAATATGAAAATGAAAACAAAAATAATTATGTTTGTTTAACATAACAAAATATACTGAACATTTTCTACTGCGCTGAACCCACTCGTTAACAACAAACTACATGTGTAGTTAAAAGATTTTTTATTTCAAATCAACCCCTATTTTAAAAAATGGTACATACTGAAAATTTCATGTGCTAATGACGATTGTCTTTGAAAACAATGTTGGCTCATTGTTACATTAGTGTTCAAAAACTGGTAACAATTTTGTTCTCGTTCGTCTTTTATCTTAATTTTTATAGAAAATGATACAATTTATATTATATTTTTTAAGTTCATATGGCTCATTGAACTAAACATAATCAATTAACAAGTCACTGTGCAATAGTATAATACATAATTGATTAAAATTCAACATTGCGTAATGTTCAATATCAATCAGATATAACAAAATCTTATCATTAAGAAGATATTGATTTAATTTAATTTTTTATTAATTTTGGATATTGATTTAATTTAATTTGTTGTTCTTTGTAACTTAAACGTCTATCGGAAAAGTTAGTTGCCAGTTGCCTTTTTTTTTCGGTATGTTATATAAAATATTCGTTACTGACAAAAATAATATAAAAAAAACATCATAACAGATGAAAACAACTTCGTTTCCCGGAAATGGTACCCATTTGTTTCGCATAGTCGCGGATAAAACGACATCCGCTGCATGTTGCACGAAGATAATGGAAAACGTGGAAACGTTTTTCTGTATTATTTTCACCCATGCTATTAATTTGTTAACCGAAAAGGAAACATTTTTATATCTTTCCCCCGTACAGTTTTGGTATTCGATTAGCGATTGGACATTCGTTCAAATTACAGAGTGTGCGACGATAAAACATCGGAAACGATCACCGTAAAACCGACGCTGTGGAAGCAGATGAAAGAAAGGGCAGCGCCTTGGAACCGATTATGGACACCTCACGTAACTGTTTCTTGCGTTCACGTGTCAACCTTCTCGCGGTCTTTTTGACATCGGAAGCCGGTATCGAACAGCTCATAAGTCATGCACATTATTTCACGCTATCCGAGTTGTTAAAAGTAAGAGGAAGGAAACCGCTGCCAGCTCCTCGAGACGGTCCACATTCCAGCAACCCAAAGTGGGGAGCGATCGGATCACGCAGCAACCATAGGATGGCGCACAAAAACAAAAGAGCACCGACGGAACTAGGGATAAAACCGATAGGAGCAAAAAATTGTCGCCGCCACGAAGCAAGGCTGAGTAGCGATAAGACTTTCCGAGTGCAATTTTCAACCGCGCCTGCGGGCAAACTGGGGGCATTCGTAGCCTAGTTCAAATCCGAAAAATTGAAGACAAAAAATGTTGTGAGTAAATGTGTGCCGTTTGAACTGTTAGAGCTATGGCAGAACATCGTGGGAACATAATATTTAAGACACCCAATTTTGACTGGTGGATTAAATGCTCTGCACCGGAGAGTTATGTTTTTGTCACAAGATCAGATTTTGAAAGATTTGTTTGGTTAACTAAAACAATAACTTCCATGCGTATGTTTATATGATGTCACTTCAATATGCAACGTTGAACATGAATGGAACAGATGTTAAACTATGACATATTAATTTCCATGTATAAATTATAATAAAACTGATAAAACATAATTAAAATAATTCAAGTTCGTTGAAATTTTTTTCCAATTATTTATACTACGTTTTACTTTGATCATAGTTCATTGCACTCAGTTGTAATTATCCTCCTGGTCCAAAAAGAACCATTCCTAATCAAACGAATTCCCATAGTTCATCTTATACAACGAAGAATGAAATTTTGAACGGTTAGTTCATAGTTCAGTAAGTTTAACTTCCTATTAAGTTCTTTTATCGAAATAAAACTTATTTAAAGTTCTTATATCGAATGTACATTATACAATGTAAAAAAATGTCAAAAATTTAACAAATCATATCCAATTCACAAAACAACCTTCACACTGAGCAGAGGATTAGAATTCAAGTTTTCGAACTTACACAAGTGAAAAAAAGCTGCGCTATGCTACTTTGCATTTCATTTCCACAATCGAAACTAATCGTATAGCAATTTTCAGATTCTTCGTCATCAACCCCCAATCAATCTATTACGCGTACGCTAATCACATCTCTGTTCGAAACGATGATGTATGGCTGTTAGTGAAGCATAAACAAACCACTAGCGACCCATCGTTGATCGCACATCATCTTCTGTTAATGACGACAAGCGACGAACTTGACCACGCGCACCAGTGAGCATCTTAACTAGTAAGCAGTAAAACTCGCAACAAATGAATCAACTTCGTATTACACTGACCAATACAGTTTCTAACGCTGAGTGTGCGTACCTTCGGGAAGTTGTGTATGAGTTAGCCCATGTGTTTATAAAATGCCATTCCCGACGACGCTTCTCAATTTACTCCCAGCGCTTCTCGTTTCAAGCGAGGAGATGATTTAGTGTCTTGCATGTTTTCCAACCATCTCCAGCACCCCACGGAAGGGGTTTCAGATCTGCGTAACGAAGTCGTGCGCGATGAATAATTGCTCAAAGACGACGAACCGGCAGCGCCGTTCGTGTCGTGTGGCTTAACGCTCGTCATCGCAGGCCCCATTCACATGCCGAGATAATTAAATTAACCCTTGCCGTCTGGGCACGCGTACGATCTATCGCATAAATGTGCGCATATTAGAGATTCATGTCTTCCGATAAAGGGCAGACTGTTTGGCGGCAATAAAACGTTGCATATGGCATCGTCAAGAATGGTTCGGTTCTGAGGAGATGGAAAGTGCGTCAATTATTGGCCACACCGTCTCGAACACCCGTCCCGTTTTCCTATCAGATCTCCATCTCGCCCGCTGGAATGCATGGGAACGAGGAAATCAAAGATCTTTCAGCTAGCCTAAACCAATAATTGTTTTTAAATGGGACTTGTAGGGAAGAAGAGGACAGCCATATATTTGGCCATCACGATGGCAAGAGCTGAACCTTGAACGCGTAACGATACGACCGAAGAAGCCCTGCGGTTTGCGGTGATGAAACAATGCCTGAATGATCGTCGGTTTGGTACCAGATTATCTTGCAATGAGCGTAAATGGTGTATTTAGTGGTTCATTAAGCGAGGAAAAATGGACCTCATGGTTTATCTGTCCATCAGGGCGTTATCGCACCCCAAAGCTCCAGACAATCGGATGGGAAACATTATATAAAAGTTACCAGGGCCAATGTGAGCCATCGTTAATAATTGAATCAACAATAGTTGCCGACCAGCGATGACGTCGATTGATTTTAGAAACTGTGGGATAGGGCAGAAAATTTATTTCTTCTTGTTGCTGCAAAGTTACAGACAAAACTTTACACATGGGAATAATTTCTTTTGCCTTCGGATTGTTTATTGATAGTTTCAATTTCACTCAAAATTTATAACAGTATATTATAACGTAACGCAACATAAACGTCTCCTATGGTCTTGAAAAGTATTAAATATATGCAGGAAATAGTAGAAATACCTAAAAAAAATATCAATTTATGTACACATTATTTTAGTTTACTTTCAAATGCGGAGCGATTATCATTTAATAAGAAACTCAAATACAGTGATACAATAATAGTTGTACTCAGCAACAAGTTTGAACACTGTTGGTCTAGTAATGAGTATAGCCAACTATAATATAATAAATTAGCCTAATTTAAAGCTGTGGAAGTAATGCTATAGACAAAACAGTAGGAAAATAACAGGAAGAAGAAAATTGAAATAACAGGTAAAAAGAAATAAAATTTATTTAACTGTCACTGACTAGAAAAAAAAAAATAAAATTAGAAAAGAAAAGAAATAAAATTTATTTAACTGTCACTGACTAAGCGTTTCAAAACTGGATACGCAAAGGCCAGGAAGTATAAAAATTAATGTGCGTGACATTCCAATTAAGCCAAACAACAGACTACATAGCTTACAGATTTCCTGGTGTCTACACGAAATGTTATCCCAAGGTTCAATCGGGTTCGGGATAACGCTGGTTATCTTGAGGATTAAATCCAAGGATGGAATGAGTAAAGTCTAGTTTGTTGTTCGAAAGGCACACTAAAATCACATTCTGAAATTCCCTTTTTTCAAACAGGAATCACTGTAGGCAGGACGTCCTTGAGGTGACAGCGTATTTCTTATAACACCTGCGAACGCATTCTACAGCTCCAGTGTTTTACTTCAAATCATTCTACCTGCTTTGAGCATTCACTTCCATCAGTATGACCTTTACGGTAACGAATCAAATACATTCACAATTTCGATTACACAGAGCTACAGCATCTAGCGCGTTAATTAACCAAAGTGAGTATTTTTTTTCTCAATCCACTTTATTCAACAGTGAAGATGATCACGCTGTACCAAACGCAACCGATCGAACTCAAACATACACGCGTACTAACGCACTGACCCGCCAGACCCGCGTCGGTTAAATTATGTTCATGTAGAGCATAATTTATCGCTAATTGTCTCTCTCTTTCATTCTCGCCGTGCACCACCGGGCAGAGGTCGATAATTTCGATTGAAGTTACGCAAAACCGCCACTCGACGATGGTGTCCCAGTAGCAGCTGGAGATGCGTCGTCTTTTGGAACCCGGACACCTGAAGTGGGCCTGAAGCCGAGCCCGATTGGTTGAACTTTAACGCGGTGCAAGATTGATAGGATGGCATCCCCTGCCGATGGGCGGTCGGTTGGGAGGTGTTTTGATATTTCGAGAAAAGTGCAACGTATGCAGAACATGCGTCTTTGATAGGTCGTAAGCCCGGGTGGACTTTGAGCAGTGCAAAGTGTTTTGATAGTCACGCCAACGGCACCAACGTAGATCATATGGAATCATAACGCCATGCGATTTATTTCCTTTCCATTTTTCGGTAGCATCAATCTGGCATGCACTGCAGGTGGTGAGTAAGTGAAAAATTATACATAATTTGTTATTGTAAGCCCTCCCGGACAGTGTGTCCTCTTGAGAGTCGGCAGGCTGTAACGTTGTTTCTTGGCACGGAGTTCACGATTCGAAAGGCAGGTCGATAAATACCATTCACCGTGCCGTTTATGTACTCTTGCCCCTGGCTTGAGTGAATGCCTCTGATAATCTCTAAAGATGCTACAGACGGATGCTACTTTCTCGAAAAGTTCAATGTGAGATTGCCGTCCAAATGATTTCGGTTGTTGAAGAAGATCCTTTGGTTTTGGAGAACATTCCCACCGGCTGCTCCACTAGCACTGGAGCACGTGAAACAGTGTTGTGCTTTACATCGAACCGCATGATCTCCTCAAATATAATGGTGGGAATTAAAATAAGAACTTGTTAGGAGTGCCACTGCTCATTAAATGGAAATGTTCCATCATGTCATGCCGAGGGTCACGAATACCGAAAGCCCTTACCGACTGCCGGAGTGCCGGTCCCGTTTGAAAGTGAGGTTACGTTTTGTTGCCAAGTGTTTCGTTGATTACTATGGCACTGGCACTTTCAAATGCAGCTTTGTTTCATCTTATCGGTGTGATTGCCGTTCGGTGCCAACCGAAAACGGCCTTTCAGTTACAACCCCTTCTTATTCGGCTGATATTCAAGAAATAGCTAGCACAGTCTCGTGGCTCAATTTAAATTCCTTCGTTTTCATTGCATGCGCTGGTTCAAGTGAATGTTTGTACTGTTTTCCCTTCGGGTTACCCAACGGGCTGGGTCGACCTTTCCGGACGAAGGATCACCCCCATCGGATGAGATCGTATAATTTCGCTAACGCTGGGTCAACCGCTTTTCGCTTGCCGTAGTGCCGTAGAACGTATTTCTAGGAAGAAATTACGAAGCGATGGAAAGGGCAGTGGGATAGTATCACAGCGTAACACGTTGTGACTTGGGAGACGACAATTTATCATAATTCAGTTGTTACGTTACCTGTTATAAACTATGAAAAACGATACAACGAACGGTTAAAGGAAGGAACACAAAACAGGCAAACTAAGATCAGTAATATTTAAGACACGGAAAAAATCGTAACAATGGCTCAGCATCGCTCTAAAATGTTAAGCTATAATCGCTGGCGAATGGAAATGTTTTTGAAACTTTTATTTTCAGACCTATACTTTTGGTTACGAAGAATTTATGTTTTAACGAAAAGAAACATAAATTGGGAAGTAACTACGCCACATGTCACGAAATATTCTTTTTTTTAAATAAATTTATCTTTTCTAAAAAACTAAAACTAAACTTAACGAATAACTATAATGTTGAAATGATCAGAATGAGTAAAATAAATACAACTTAGTTCAGGATGTAACATACACAAAGAATTAGTTTATTATATGAACTAAACTGTAAACTAATTGGTCTCCTTCAAAGCAAATTCCACAAATTAATATAATCCAAGGGTAGGGATTGTGAACGTCAAATTCAACACAACTAAAGCACTAATAACCCGTTGACCGTTCACCCGCAGGAACGAACCGGTGGGCTAGAAAGCAAACGATACCAAATATATATGCTACTAGCGCACCGCCACGTTTGCTCTGCGCCGCTATATTTGATATACTGCGAGTGTTAAGCTCTTTGTACAGGCTTCAACTTTGGGACTAAAAAAAAAAGAAAAATTGCACTGTGATAAACATTTTACGATCGTGCGTTATTGCGTGTGGAAGGTTATCCAGTAAAGGTAACAAACAATAAACCCATTCCCAAATGTGTTTTAGGCGCGTGTCTGGTCGGCATTGAAAAAAAACGGGAAAATGAAAGTAAGTTCCATAGCTGGGGAAAACGAGACACGCTACGGTTTTTGGTAAAAAAGCTTTGTGCCGTTGAGTGATTATGGCAGAAAGATAAAGAACATTATCTCAAATCTTCATTTATTGCCCGATCAATCCACCGGCGAATGATGCAAACGATACTCAATTGCTCAACATCACTATAACCGTCGTGTGATGTTTGCAGAACTGCATTCGCTCGGTTACGATATCCAGCTTCACGACTTTTATTGATTTTGAGTTAAATAAAGTTTTGCAATCGAAACAGTGCATCATAGTATTGTGGACCAACAGGTTGCAGGTTTTAAAATATCCATAAAAATAACACGAAACGTGCGAACAATATTCATAAATCTTAGAGCGGTGTACGTCAAGCATAGCATGGAGAAGCTCATCGCTAATTAGCAGCCAATCGTCTTGCGGTATTAATGATGTCGGAATGGAAAAAGGTCATAAACATTCGTTATATGACATACCTCTACCACTCAGCGGAAAGCTTTTCGCTAATTTTGGTAGTGAACCAAAAGCGAGTCAAGGTCAATAGGTGAAAAAGTTGTTCGGAATAAAAAAAAACTTATTCAAAGGAAGTTATCTTTGACATGCGCTGAACAATGCATTGAGTGCAACACATACAGCAAACCATTACTATATATTGGCGATCCTAATTGTATTTTTCACACCGATTTTCCAATGACAATCATTGAATGAAGTCACACCTGAATTGAGAATTAGGTACGGAGATGTGAATCGGGCTCTAACTGCCACAAACCGCGAAGAACTTAGTATTAGTTTGCAATTTTCCGTCCTCTTCTATCTACCGCTCTGGGTTTAATTTCGTACCACACGCTCAATGCATAAAAATAGCCTCGAAAAACTGTATCTGATCCGAACGATCGTTGGACCAACCGGTCGCAGCGCCATTCAGCGGATGTTCCGTATGTAAGAACCATCTTGATTGCAGGGCGGATGCAGCGGCATACAAAGACGAAAGATACTGCATCTTACATTTGCAGCCGGTGGTTGCGGTACAACTGCAACCGCCACACGATAGCTAACCATAGGCCGACGGCAACCGCGAATAGATGAATGATTTATATACGTTTCGTCATCTCTTCGCTCCCAACATGCTTCGTGCTGCTTCGTGGATCGGGCGCGCGCGCGTGCATGGATAGTTCAATTAACTTCCATTCATTCATGCAATTCATTAGCATCGTGAGTTATCATCATCTGCATCAGCATTGCCACCACGAACATATGCGACGAAGTAATGATTTATTATCTGACACTAGGATATTTTGAAGAAAAGTTATTCTTGTAAAGTGCAAAATACAATCCTAGCTATTAGGAGCTAGAAATGAATAAAATAGGATCACTTGATGGTATTCGTTTGACTAGCTAAGTATACGTTTAACTATAGATGAGGATGGAGTGTAATTTTATTGAACATTAAAAATGAAAAAAAAGATTGTTTTTCGCGGGTGCACATAGATTATCGGATTTCTCCCCAATATCTGATGAAAGGGGAATCAACTACACCATGTACTTTGTATGTAATTTCACATTAGTCAGGGCTTTGGTATCAAGAACGCCGAAGAATATTTCGAAACCACCCGAACGAACCGCCTTATGTTACACAATTCCTCCATCAGCGATCGTTCTGCGGGAAACTATTATCCAACATTGGCGGACGGTGGGAATAAAATAAAGACCTCCCTCATCGACACTAATCCATTCTACCGGAACCTGCTTCTTGGCCGATGGCGATGAATTAATGGGACAAATCCTACACACACACACATGCACAACAAGCAGAATCTAAAGTAAAACCGCATGAGAGTAGTACGTTAGCGGCTTGCTACACGATTTGATCCAGTTTTGCTCATGTCACGCTGCTCCAATCGAACCGATCGATTTGTTGCAACCCTGTGAAGGACGTCCGGATGCCACAAAGACCTCCGCCACCAACGGGCCGGCCCGGGGGTGTCCGGTACTGTCTGGCTGCAGGCGTATGTGCGATCAACGTGAGTTCTGAGACTCGAACGGGGAGGGTAGACTGTTTCTTGCAAACCACCATCAGCGAGTGTGGATTTGCTCAACCAATACTAATTCAGCGTTTTGCTTGGATCATGTGGAGAGTTTGTTGTTTTGTTATGTTTGTTTTTTTTTTTGGAAATGATAGTCTTCCCGTTGTTGGTCGTTTGAACACCTGCAGCGTTTTTATCTCCACTCCCCAATCGATTTGATGTTTTTTTTGTCTCCAAAAACACGTAACACATTTTGAAAGCAAAAATCACATAGTTCGACATGCCTCAGATCATTGACCTCCTCAATGTAGCATGTCAATTTAACTCCAAAAACCAAAAAAATCTATCTGTTTTCAATTCTCTTCTGTACGCATTTCGTCTTAGGTTTTTAGCCAACTATACACCATTTCTTTACGTACTATAATTTATGGTAAGATTTATGCCACTATCAAAATAAACATTAAAAGAGGAATAAAAAACCATTCACCAAGATCTCGAACTCGGTTCTCCAGACTCCAGACGAGAGACACTGGTCGAATCTTCGGGAATACTCGTGGGGTAGGAAATTGGAATGTGATAGCAAAGCATCGAAAAAAAAAATTAGTTCTTCATGAAAAGGTCAACATTCGAAAGGTGAACCTCAAGGTTAGCAAAGTCCGCAGAAACCTGCGATTCTCCGCAACGTTTTTAAGCGGTCTAATGGTATTATGCAAATTTTCATCCAGAATTTTTATACCAACGATATAAAACTCAATCCTCTCGATTCCCTGATAATCTACCCGAAAAGTCGAAACCCACGGCAAACGGGTTCATCTTCCTGTTCTTTTGCATGAGGAAAGCCAAAACAGTCCCACCACGGCATGTTCTCGATGTAATTAATTCACCCCGGTTGGATGCTCGAGATTCCACTCCGAATTTTACTTATAATTTCAAACAAAACAGATTCAACAAAACACACTGCGCACAAGGAACGTCAGGCAAAACAAAACGATCAATTTTTAACGAAGATAATCTGCGGCTAATGGATTAATTTCGACCGCTGTCGGATTGAATTCGCAAATAAATTACGCTTTAATTGAATGTGATGTGAATGTGTTGATGTATCTTAGTATTTGACGAAAGAGCGTGTGTTTGTTTGTTGAGTGTAAGTAATTATGCATGAATTCTAATAACATAAATTCTTGAGGAAAGTACTTCTCTAGTGATTTTTTTCATCGTCATCTTATGAAAACGGAATAAAAGTTAAAAATAAGTAAAATTTTATAAAAATATTTTTGCAATAACTTGTTTGTGTTTAGTTTGTGCTAGCATCAACGAAAATCAGCTGCATTCGAACATTTGAACAATCTACATGGGCAGCCGGAATCGGGTTGCTCGAGTTAAGGGATTGTCAGTATCTACTTAAGTATTAATTAACTGCTGCCAACACTAAGGTACTACGGTTACCAACTAGCCGACCGCTTAACCACCTTCCTAATCGTACACGGTATTCCACCGGCCCCAAACATCACTGAGTACCAACCTACCGCAGGGATGCATAACAATCTGGCAGGTTGATGCGTTCTGAAGCATTCGTGCGAAATTTGTTTTAATATGTTTTAATATTATTTTAAGACCCGACCTAAAACAATTTTAATATTTCATTACCGGCGTTTGAAGTAATCCTTCTAATTTCCAACGTATTTTCTTTCCCATCGACGTCGTGTTGATCTCCGACCTTCCACTGCCCCGATAACACTGCAGATAGTTTCCCATCGTAATTATTTGATCTTGATGGCAGTGTAACAGCGCATGATCGTGCTCTCGTTACTTGTGTCACCAGGCTCGAGATTTGGCCCCACAGACGCTTTTGCAAAGAATCACCCCTTTGAACCACCCTCCCCTTTTCGTTGCCTGAATTCCTAAGAGTGTACTTATTTTATTTTTCTTAGTCCCGATTCACTTTTGCTGCAAATACCGTGCTCGATCAATGACAACCTTAATGAAATACTTGCCATGCACACCAATTTACTGAAATCGGGGTGGAGAACATTAACTGTGTCATTCAGTAGCAAAGGTTTGTTCGTCTATGATGTTATAGCTGTTGTCAGCCAATGCCACCAAGCAGCACTTTGCGGCTGGAGGTATTACACTTTGCACCTCTGTTTAATGTTCCTAGCATCGTTGACTTCACCCAGTTTACTTAGCTTAAGCTTCTCTAGCGCCATTCTAGAGCAACAGCAGCGTTGCGTGTTCTCGATCACCTCCTATGTCCGTCTCGTATAAGATTAATGCTTCTCGGGGAGATCAATCGCTTTACGAGAATGGACGCTGACGTGACTAAGCGTATGTAAATTGAGACAGAATTGTTTTGGAATAGGTTTAATTACATTACAACACGGTTTAGTTGTCTTGCTTTTTACTGCGCACCTATTTACTGCACACCACACTATTGGGTGGTCTATTTTCCAGCCTAACGCTGCGCACGCATGGGAAAATCAAAGCCGAATCAAATAACTACAGCTCACGCAGCATCCAGCGACCAGAGTTCATGTTGAAATCAGCTATAGAATGGAAAACCCATTTCAAGAGATCTGTGGCCAACTAGCAAAGACGTATGATCGGAACGCAAGTTGGTTGGTTGGTTGGTTGCGCTCGGTTGGTTGATTGTTTTGCTATTTCATTTTCCAACTTTTGTCAGTGACGTCTCTGCGTTACAATTGGTTTCTTGGTTAGAGACACCGAGAGGTCTTTCTCTGTGTCTAACAATGTTTACCTCGTGCCACACGCATTACCAATGCGCCAACCAAGTAGGGACAGTGTTTGCCACCTTAGATTCGTAAGAATGTATGCTTTACATTTTTCCCACTCCAGCCAAATTTGCATAATCATACTTACAACTCATTTCCCACTTGACGGTGAGGCAACTTTTCAGAGCTTTTAAACAAACACTTATCACGTCTTAGCGTTTCGGTTAATCGAAGGTGCCTTGTAGACGGAATGTTAATACCTAGCAGTAGTCGATTGTATAGTTTCGGGTATAATGACTGAGTTATGTTTATTGGATCTAAATTATTGCAATTTTTAAGATTTGTGTCAGTATCAGTGAGTAATGTATGGTATATATGTTATATAATATTTATGTATGGAGCTATATTGAAAATTCATGGATTCAATAGCGACCTTTAAATGAATTCAGTCGTCGTCCCTACTTTCGATCATTTTTTAATCGCATACTTGAAACGTTTAAAATTTAATATAAATGCGCTAGAAAGCAGAACAATTTGACGATATTGTATTAAGTCACGGATGTAAGAAAATTGCATTTTTGATAAGTTAGTTCCATTTGCAAAGACAAAAAAAAGACGACCGTTACAACTGTAATAACAGAACTCTTTTACGAATTGCGTTGCTATCCGAATGTTTACATAATCGCTTCCAAAGTGTTAATGTTTCGATGGCTCGAAAATGATTATTTTTAACTAAACTTGACGCAATATTATCTCGAAAACCATGTTTTGATGCAAGTATATGACATGTGCGTTTTAAAATATTGAATTGGGATACCTAAGATATCTAATTCAATTTCCTCGACAGCTCCACAAAGGAACTCTCACCCCTTGAGCTATAACAAACATTACGCTACCGCACATGGTCTCACCCCACACGGAATCAGCTGCAGTTTAAGCTTCGTGCGACGTCAGGAAAACTAACTTCGATCTATCAGCAACCACAGCAGGAGATCATCACGACAAATAGAGTGCGCAGATCGCGTTTGGACAGAAAAATATGAACGGAAAATCAATACACCCTCCTGGATAGTCGTGCATTACGCAATTCAGTCCGCCTTGCAATCTAGCAGCATGCAGTAGTGTACTGTATTTCAAAAAGTCAGCCCTGTTGGCCATTCCTATTTGTGGAAAGGCAAAATGTCTTTTGTATAGCTTAGCATAAGCACCGAGGAAAATGAAGTCAAATGGGCAGAGTGAGTTGAGAAAAACCTATCGTTTACCTATGATTAAATTGATTTCGAAACGGGCCGTTTTGCTACTTGCCAAAGCTTGTTGGCAACGAGTCAGGAATTCGGCACGACTCCTCTTGGTGGTGGAGCGAGATTTCTTGTGCGGTGTATCATGTAACTCCTATTCCATTCCCGGTTACAAAACAAAAAAGATGGAAAACTGGACCGTAGATGGACGATTATATTCCGAGTACCCTTTACCAATGTGCGCTTTTCATGTCTTGACCACAGGTTCAGATTGCACGCAACTCCACTCCTAGACCATACTGCGCGTTATACATACCGAGCTGTAAGACACTTTTGTATGGTTTCAGTTTCAGGAAATGGCTGCTCCAAAAACGTACCTGTGTGAGACGAAAGGAAAGCAAATGAGAAACACGTTACAAAGAAAGAAGATTTAATATAATTGACACTAATGAGTGACACAGTGTGTGTGGCGTGTATGGAGCACTATTCTCTTCACAGATACGTTTGAAGCGAAACGAATGGAAAGAGGAAAAGCAATAACAATATGCTGATAATAACGGAACGAAATGCGCCCATTCATGGGGCCATTCAATAACAAAAACTGTATCATACGAAACACTCGGAAAACGGTAGCCATTTGTTAGGACCCTTGTCTGAATATCATAACGAAACCAAAACTCACGCTACCGGCAAAAGTAATTTCGTATACGTGTATTTTTAGCTAGGGACTTGAATTGAGCAAGAAATATAAATTTCTAAGGCCGGTAAAAAAAGCGATTGAAAACAAATTTTGCGCAGAGTGTGAGTGTGAACGAATCGGAACGATTATCTTTCGGCACAATTTTGCCCTTCAAAATGCCACTTCCATAACATACTCATTTTGTTGTTTTCGCTACCTTATCGTATGATACCAACACGGTATGTAACACAAGCAGTAACCTTCTAAAAAATATAGCATACGCTTCTGTCCGTGCGGGTAGGCTACGTTCCCGCAATCAATCTGTTGCCGATGATGCAACCGTTATTTTCATATTTCCGCACTGAAGTGCAACGAGAGCGAGCGCTGGCGCACTTTCACACATGCACAGTCGGGGAAATCTTTCGACGGTGGTCATCGAATATTGCTACCATTTTCCTCAGCCTCGTTTTGCTGTTGACCAGCTTCGTTAGGGAGTGAGTCAGTTGTGTTCGTTTTTTTTATATATATGTGTATGCAATTTTCGCTCTCATTTTATGCCTTCTCCATCTTGGGACGAGCGACTGAGTTTCCCGCCGAGTCATTCCCGTGCAAACCCCAGTCCGCCAGTCAGTCAGTCAGTCAGTTGGTCAGCTATCGATTCATTATGATCGCGATCCAAAAGCAATCGCACATGTTACGACACACACCAGCACCAGGGCGGCGCTGCGTTAATGTAAACCGGCTTCCATGCAACTCGCATGACAACAACAGCATTACAAAAAGAATCAATAAAAGTAAAACCATACGTGAAGGTGCAAAAAATGTTATTCAATCATTTTTACTATTTCGGTTGCTTTTATGGGGAGGTTATCGCTATGATATGATGTGGTTTTCTTTTTTGTTATACAAATAATATTCGTCATTATTTTCTTGACAGTTGACACAGAACTTTGTTTCTTTGGAATAAATGTTTGTGCAAGGCAACTTAAAATTATAATTTTTTATCTTTATTAACATGAAAGTCTTGAGTAAGCTTAAGTAAGCTATGCATCTCAGTTTAATCAATACTTAGCATTCAAGTACGAGGGGCAATAGGCAATTACCCAGAAGAAAAGAACCATTTCATTGGCATGGCATACTGCTTGAACGGTCAAATTTATGCAAAAAAGTCGTGTGTCCGAACAGTCACATGCAAAGATTCTTTTATATTTTTGTATTGCACATTCCTAAGCCTTAACCGAACTAAATCGGCACGAACAAAATTGACCATTCTCTGGCGTATGCAAAACACCTTTATTGCCTCATTGTCCGCCGAACAAATGTTCAAGGAGCCAGACCAGGTTCGTCCTCTCGCATTCAGCGTATGCTTTTTTGACACTGTATCCAAGACGACAAAAAAAAGAGTAATGTAAAACCTGACGCAATTTCGCACAATCACGAACAAACGACCGTTTGTCGGTCCAAGTGCAGGTGAAAAATTACCTGTCACGGCTGAACAATTGCATTAGGTCGCCCTAGGCCTTTGACTACGTATGAAACCAGCCAACTGTGGTCAAAACCGTCCACCTGTTTTTTATTTTTTCGTTTAATAAACTTAAACCATAGCCATAGCCGCAAAGGAAAAGAAGGGAAGTTGCCTCAAAAATAAACCTCTCAATACTGGTACCCATCCAATCTCCCAATACTGGTCGTGTATGGTGGGACTGTGGATTGTATGTTGCAGAAAAGAAAGCATACATTTCATGGTCTCACAACACTCCAGTGCCGGCTTTCACACTACACATTTAACACCTGTGGTAACTAGAAGTACCTCCCCTAATCGCACAGCTGGATGATTGTTTGCTCTATTACTTACGCCCAGGGATAGACTGGATATTCATATTAACACACACATAAAAAGCTCCCAGGTAAACCACCCAAAGTGTCTCGACCGAGAAATGGATGGTTTTATCACACGGCAACCGCGCGAGGTAACGCCTTGCGTTAAATGGCGCTTTTTGTTTGACCGTAGCAAACATTTCCAAACAAAGTAACGCCAAAAAAGTGTACGAAATGTTGAAAGTGCCGGAAATTCCTCTCCTTTATTGTTTAAGACAACGTTTGCACGGCGGTACTGCCCGTGCAAGCATCATTACTCAACCACATCCGGGCGGCTGGATGGGTGGCCCAAGACGTGGTATGGGCAGGCAAATCTGCATGGGTTGACTCGTCGTGACGAAGCTTTCAGCGAGTAAAAATCAATTAGCCACTGTCACTTGCCCATTTTCACACAATGCACCAGTGGAAGAGAATTAGATGAGGTGGATTAGAGCGCTAATAAATTGATTACAAGGCTGTCAATCAGGTTTTAAAGTGGCGATTTACGTGATTCAATCAGATTCGCAAATGAAAGTTAATGCAATGACGATAAAATGAAAAGAATTGCATAAAAATAGTGTAGTTAAGCGAGAGGTATTTTAACTCATTGAGAGATTCATATAGTTGTTACTTTTGTCATATCACTTAAACAATAAAAAAGAAACATTTTCAACGAAACTGCATATTATCAACTGCTGCTAATCGTTTTCTGCACATAGGATTCTTCAAATTTAATCTATGTATTCATGTATAAAAACATATGTGTCTCATAACAACTTAAAGTTGGCTTAAATCTTTAGTTTTGTTATATCTCGTTATAAAGGCGTTATAACTTTAAACTTTCCTCAACATCAACCAAAAATAATCAAAATATAAAGGGTGCAATCAAAAGGATTTTAACAGCAAAGCTATTTCCCAGTAACAGTACACGACTATACAAATTTATTCATAACATTCTATTTCTTTCGATCTTATTTCAGCTTGTCATTTCAGATAGATTAATTATAGATTATGACAGATTAATTAATTAGCCAGTGTTATTGCACACGGATGAAATAGACGATGATGAAATAACATATGTTTTACTTTACCTTAATCACCAAGTGTAACATTGAAGATACGGTAAAGAAAGAATAACGTACTCAAGTAGTAATAACGTAAAGCGATCCAGATTGTCAAAACCAGCACATGTATTTCTGTGTTCAACGTAACTAGGGTAGAAAAAACACAAGATTTTCGCTTCCAATATGGTGCAAAACCAGGACAGCAACGTACAATTGCACTGTGTACTATGTTAACTCTATACCACACAAGTCGTAACGGCCTACACTGCACAGCACAACAGAAGCCAAAGCATCGATAACGCAACCGTGTGTCACACAGTGTGCAGAGAAAATTTCATTTGCTACAAAATGCATCACACTAAATAAGTCAACTACCCGTTTTGGCATAGCAACGGTAACCGAACAACATTCAGATGGATATGTTTTGCTGTTTTTCCGTTACACACCAGCGGACCAAAAACGCTTGATAAGTTCAACCGGTGTAACGATCGATACACGCGCCAAAAACTAGTAGATCGTGAATAAATCGCGGCCTCCATACTTTTGGCTCACGTCTCATGTAATTAATCACATACATATTAATGATTTCCATTAAAACATCACCAACCAAGTGTGACATAATAAATGAGCAAGAAAGGACATTCTGATCGGATTTGTGTTTTATTGCTTTCCGAGAGAAAGAGAAAGACTTCCTCCCAGAGAAATATCGCAAAAAAAACAATGCGAAAATACCGTACAAACATTCGGTTTTGATTCCCACCCGAGATGCACCCGGATCATTAATCATGCACGGAAATAAAATCCAAACGATTCACACGATGGGGAATCCTATTAGCGCATCGTTGAATCCCAGCTCTACCTTCTCGAATTGAAATGATATAATGCCGACCATAACCGTGCACGCATGTGACGCTTTATGTTTTATGTATTCGCACATTACAAACCCCATTAGCGGAACAAAAGCACCCGGGTTTCGCTCCTGCCACGAAATGCATCGTATATAATATAAAAAATAAAACATCCTATTCCAAGCGGTGCTCAGTCGATCTTCGAAACCAATTTGTTTCGATCGTTTCGGGTGATGGTGATTTCATTTTGATGGTTATGATTGTCGTCTGTTTTCCGTTTTCTCACCGGATGCGATGGGATGAGCAAAAGCTGACTATTTTCTTTTAAAGCCTGCTGAACCGTCTTTTGCTGAGAAGCAGGTGGTGAGAAATGTTATTAATAACTTTATGGGATCATCAATTCCAGAAAACACTGCCGACTGGGTTGCTCCCGAGTGATGAAATATCTCATCGATATGCATTCGATTTCCAGAAACGGATGATCGTTATCAACAGCGTACTTTTCAATGTTAGATTTTATGGATTTTCTTGATGGTTCCGCATTAGAAATCAACTTCCTCTTCGTTGCAGTATTACAGCAGTATTCGTTTTACGAATTTACAATAAAATGTGTGTCACGCAACGTATGACAAAAATAAGAGACTTTTGTTTTAAAAAAGGAAATAAGTTTCGATTGGTATTTTTTAAAATTATACTGTGTGTAACAACTTCCAGATTTGTAACGGGCATTGAACAATGTTATGCATTAGCTGAAAACGATGTTGTAAAAAATTAAAATAAATACGTAATACATTTCGTTGAAACACTTTGGAGGCCGTGCCCTCAAAACTCTTTTTTTTTAATAAAGCAATAAAAAACCAAGTCAGCAAAAAAAATTGTTTGAAAATACAAGTACACATATAAACACTGTGAATTTTATATTTCGTTTATTATGATTTTTAGTAAATTATTAAGTTCATGGTTTGGTTTCATGGAACGTACTAAATTACTATTTGGCATGATGATCAATCTATTTGGCATGATGTTGATGATAACTTTGATAAGATTTTCAAAAACACAGAGAAAAGAAAAAAACTTGATATTTCATGCAATTAACTTTAAAACTATTAATTTTTAATGAAGAGAGCAGAAGCAATGAGCCAAAAATATTTAATACTTGAAGTCAAACTTTTGATGCGAATGTTATGTTACGTACTGGTATTAAGTGAAAATTTTTCGAAAACATTTTCAACCTATGTTTTACAAGTTTGAGAAGACACTTACGCACTTACTACGTTTAAAAACTCCTTCCTACTCATTAAGCCTGCTATAGCTATAAATAACGCGTGCGTAAACAGTTTAGTATTGTGAAACAATAAATCAATGATTGATTGCACAGCAAAAAAGCATAACACGTGCATTACAACAACAGCAGAAAATAAACTCCAAATGAAAAGATGAAAGGAACGTTAGATAACGGTCTGCTTGGATGGATTTTAATCGATTCCTTCGAACGTTTCGTCGCCATCTCCGAATTTATACGCGTATGTGCGGAGTGTAGGAAAAAATCGGGATGTTGACGGTGATGATGATGATGATGCCAGTGTTAGCAGTGTTGATGATATTATGCTGAACCCGACTGATCCAACTGCTGTTATCAAAAAGCAGTCCTCACCATCACCGCCACTCCTCAATGCTGACCACGACCTGCGTGATGAGAAGACACAATTTGCATACAAAACGGAATCTGTGAGCGCGAGCGCGTGCTTGCGCGTCTGAGAAATTTGGCTGCCGGCTGGACTTTGGAAACCGGCACGCACGCAACAGGTTAAACGAACATTATTTATGTGCGGTTCGAACTGTGTTTGAATGTGTTGTGCTGCTTAGCAGAAGAGAAGACTGGAGCTTAAGCAAGTCGTCAGAAGTAAGCAAACAAATATTACTTCGCCAAGGGGCTACTATGATCCAATCGGCCACTTTATGCTCAATAGAACGCTGCTGTCGCATTGTTCGGTATTGTATTTAGCACACTATTTACACAATTTGCATAAACGCACGTAGAAGAACTTTTCATCTTCCGAATAAACAAAGATGGCGCTGTGAATATAGTGGTTTGATTGATATTAATATTACTCAAGGCCCGTCTGTTAATTCTTCGGCATTAAAAAATAAAACAGCACTTCTCTCAATCCATCACGTATATCGACCGTGTATTGCGCAGTTCTATAGCTTGCAAGGTATATCAATTTTAGACAGGAAATCTTTTCAGCATTGACTGATCAATAAAGTATTGCCGACCGTTTATCACGTTGAAAAAACGATTTGCGAGTCCCGCGACGGTTTTATTTTGTTGTATTAAATTGGTATGCATTACAAACTTGTATCACAGAGACATACAAAACGAGTTTGTAATTCCAACTTTAAGGTTTATTTTAGGGTTATAAATTTCAAGAGGTTTATTATATAAAACTTCAAGATAAACTTCAAGAGGTTTGTTTTTCTAACTTGTTCTTCAATTTGACGCTCCACCATCCACTGTTGAATTTCCGAAGTCAGTTGCAGGTGGTGAAAGGTAGCCGGTTGAACATCAGTTTGAAAGGTCGGTCAAGTTCGTTTAGCTGCCCTCTCCGTGGGTTTTGGTCGTATGCTTTAATGCCATGCACTTGCTTGAACATTCAAAATTTAACTAACCCAACGTGAAGACGCGGCGTAAGGTTATTTACGCACTGATCAAGAAGACTCACAGTCATTGCCACTTGAATGCGCATCTTGACATCGCGTGCGTCCGGTGCCGTTTCAGACGAGAGAACGGTTGAAGCAAATGTCATCGCACAAACGCTAAGCTTGAAGATCAATCGTTCATTATGGACCGAAAATGTCACCATCACAAGTTGTCAACGGTACCGCCAAAGCCGATTCGGGCGGTTCCAACAACATATTTGACAATTGCTATTTTCGTGATGCACATGTATGCGTTTTTGTAAGTAACTTAACGCCCAAACATTGCTCGACGTACACGCTCGTCTCGATTTTTTTAAACAAATCGTCATTATGATCAACCAAACAGTGCAACCCCTCTCCCAAAGCTTAATTGCAGCGTATTCATCAAGTAATCGTTTAATAGCACCTACTAGCCTCCATATGGGTTACGGAGAGCGGATTGTAAGCATCAGCTGCTTTCAAATGAGCTTATAGCTATCGTTTGTCAGACTGATATTTGGAGAGAAGTGATCGTGTTGCTACTGAAAGTAATTACAGAATCAGACGGCTTAACACACCACTCGTATATGCATGACCCGTGCAATGTACGCTCTGCACCAGACCAGATAACATGCTAGATATAGGTAGAAGTGGAGAGCATGCGACATCGCTTTCGTTAGATTGCAGGCAATATAGAGAGTAGAGAAGCAATGAGAGCTTTTATCGATGGTAAAATCCCCTACTCCACGCTCATTCACATGACTCCAAATTTGCCCTCGTTCATTTGCGTGTATTGGTGTCTGTGTTTGTGAGCTTGCGTAGTGTTTTTTTCCCAACCAGCACCATTAACACAGCGAACCTAGCTTTGAAAGCGCAACACCAGTATAGCAATTTTGCTTCGGGGCTCGTCGTTTGCACCTCGATGTTGAAGTTCTTCATTTGCTGGTTCGACCAATGGTTGCCGTTTCCGAACACCGTCACAATTGCAACTGGCTGGCGAACAGAGTACGGTAAGCGGCAAGACAGGAACCCCGATTTCAATTCATCGGTACCGGGTGTCTGCTAATGATGCGTACGTACGCAACAGTATGCAACCGTATGCACGCACGCAAAATTCTGTCCATCCTTGCGCAATGCAACTTTGCAGTCGATGTGAGGAGAGAGGATAGAGAAACATTTAGATAAACATTTAATTAGTTTCAAAATGTTCCTCAGATAAATTGTTGCTATTGAATCGCTTCCATCATTATACTAGTTACTTTTGCTGCTGGAGCTCATGCCGAACTCAGTATGGATTACATTAAAACGCTGAGAGTACAACAACATCGATATCGAACTCGATGCTAAAAAACATGGGATGGTGGAGATCAACGACGCTCGTCACAGCTTAGCATTAGCAAAGTAGAACCGTGCGAAAAGTGTAACATGTTGTGCGTACTACAGAACACGACCACGATCCACGGCCTAATGGTTTCGAGGTAGTCATCGTCGTCGACGACGGTGATGTTGTCGTTGATTGATGCATTGATAAAAAAAATCAGTTTCATATGGTGCGGGAAAGGTTGTTTACTTCTGTGGCATGTGACGTTCGCGCGGCCATGCTAAGTAGAGCGATTACTTGTTACATATAATGATAAACGCTTGTAACAAGATTTTGTCAGGTAGAACATATTAACGACTTAATTGATTGGGCTAGAGAATTACGCAACATTGAGTTTCATTTACTGGCAGTTTGAACTCGCTTTCGTTACATTTGCTAATGGTGTTGATGTTGAACCATGCGGTAAGGTAAGTTTACCAGATTTCATTCGATAGCTTTAAAATTATGGAAATTTGCAATTATAAAACTTTAATAAAGTTTACGATAGAACAACTACCCAAGACTTTTATATATTGTTTTGCTGTTAATTAATTTGTATTCGAGTTGTACATCACCTAAAATATTTTAAAAAAAACTAACACTGTTTTTTAGTTTTTGGTTACACTCAAAACGAGAGAATCGTTCAACTCATCGGTGACAGTTTTCATCGGAATAATAATTTATGCGCTGTTCTATGGCGAAAGTATTTCTTGCCATTTTACCGGCTTACTAGACTGATATTGCAACCACCACCTGGTGTTATAAACCTAATAAAGTGCTAAAGTACCTACTAAAGTATCGAATTAAAATTTATAAAAAAAGTTATGCAAAGGTGATGTTGAAATCTTGATAGCTTTGTAAACTACTGTTAAAATATTGAATCATATTTGAAAATAGTACGAAATTACCATTATGTGTTACCATATGAAAATAGAAAGAACTAACCATACAATGTAAACCTTATTTAATGCAATTCAGTGTAATAAAACAGTTTATTTATTATACTGAAACATTTGTATTCATGTAGCTTTTGAATTTTTCTCTTTGAATTTCGCACAAAATAAAACATATTATATTTTTTGTAATAGATACGTTATGAAACCATACGAAATGGAATACGTGATAATGACGTGATAGAATGACGTGATAGAATGAAGCTATATATGTTAGTATATCTTTCAAACTGAATACAACTCTTACGAATTTGTTTTTAAATCATCACATTAATGTAACAAGTAATGGATAATTGAATAACAAGTAATTGAATAATACGGTCCAAATTATACATCGAACGTCGAAAATTGTAACAAAAAACTCATATATATGCTATCCTTGGAGCTTCGCAAATTTAATTTGAACATATACAACAACAACAAAAAATAATAATAAATGGCTCCTCCAATTTATCGGAGTCTGTCTGAGTCGTTTCGGTACTCCGATTTTTGTGCAATGCCATTAGTGCTATTATTTTCGCTTTCTTTCTTATGCGCCTGACGTTGCTGCTCCGCGACGGTCTCAACGGTATTATGACACAAATTTCTTTCTTCAATGTTTGCGATACATGGGGTTCGCACGGTTTTTCGTTGCAGTTGAATGAATGGAAAGTTGCTGGAAACAAATGCCACGCATTCGAAAATGGTCGCATTCACAAAAGTGCCGAAGAAATTATCACCTACCACCAATCCGTTTACGCAACACTGAACATATTACTGGGGCGGAAAAAATGCCGTGAAGGAAAAGAAATTAAATAAATCTATACGTTCCGCACTTAAACTTGAGGCTACCGTGTGTAATAATGTGAACTTAGATTCAGCTGTAACGAAGAGTTTTTTGTTTGTTTGTTTTTGTACAAATAAATCTGAGTTGAAACACACATTACAAATACACATTCAACAAGAAAAAATTGTCCTACTCATTTAAGGGTACATCCGGTGCCCATTATTTTGAAACTGTATCGAATTAAAAAGCTACATGTTTTAAAATACGCCACCCAAATCGAACGTATCCAATGACATCCTTAATTGGAAGCTGCATCAATGGCTTGTTCCACGCTCGTACTAAAATTCTCCGCTTGGTGATGGTAATTTTTAAGTGCATTTTTAAGCTCAAAACAATTCTCCATTTCGGAGTTGCCATGGCCAACGCCTTTTCCACCGAAAATTAAAAGATACCAACGGAACCGAAACCTATAAATACACACACATAAAGACCCAGCCAGAACAACCTGCAACCGGAGGCCAGGTTTAGAGTTGATTTTGGCGCGCATTCTCATTTTGAACGTCTGTCTATTAACGTCTTCGTGGAACGAATTATGTATTGGATCTGCACTCGGGACTGGAGCTTGATTGTAACCGTGGTTTGGTATGCCGTAAATTAGCATCTACGAAGTGAGTCAAACGTAAACTACATAGCTTCTGATCCAACTTGGGAAAGGTGGTTCCGTTTTTTGTTTTGTTTCTACCGCTATCTGCCAAGCTCAAGATTGAGTGATTTCGTCCACTCAAGGCTACCGAAAGTTGTCGGGGTGAGTTGGTGCACCTGATCGCGCGACCGTAGCAATCGGACAGGCTTAATACAGGCAGAATTGAAGGCTTGGCTTTGTTTCATCAATTATCAATAGTCGTGCCGCCTCTGTATGCAGTGATCTTAATAAGGCATCGATCGTAAAATTGTAGCCATAGCCTTTCATGAAACATTTCGAGTAGTGAAGCGTTTTCCAATTCTTTCCCTTCGTCTCGCTCTCTGCTTTGGTAACAAACATCGATGGAACATTCTCTCCACCGACGCTGTCCCCATAAATTAGCCATAATTTTATCGGTTCGCTCGTAAAAACTGAAAGTAAATCATTTTGGACTATTTTCATCCTTACTACCACAAGTGAACCAATTTTCAATTCTCCGTTATGTGCTAGGGGTAACCGTTGAGGGGCTCGCATCAAAGAGATGACCTTCGTGATACTGTTAAGCATTAATTAATTTTAATTGCACCTGCCCTGTTCCAATGACATGCAGCAGTAGGTGAACAAGGTGTCGGGAAAACGACGTTCGATCCCACAGGGAATCTGGACACCTGGTGTGATTCCAACATCCAAACATTATCCGTTACTCACGCTTCGCCGTTATCAGGGCTGCTATACAGTTGATGGTTCATTTGGACATCGTCTCAGTATTTTTTAACGCAGCTGCGTGTTTTCTTACCGGACACTTCGAACTTCGGCAATGATCCTCTCGCTTAATGGAAAGTATTTCGAACCAGTACGGTTACCCGGTGGTGTAGAGGTAGCGGTGCAGGTCTTTCACACGACAGAACCGGTACCATGATCCAATTCGGACCGTCTCCCTCTAGCGAGGAGTGACTAAACCAGCTATGGTGGTAAAAACAGCCGGTAAAACGGCAGGCATTACTTCGGTCGGTATGCCAAAGAGAAGAAATAGTCTCATTATTTTGGCTTCATTATTTGGCTCACTAAAGGGTTCGGGAGGAGGTTTTGGCGAAGGACAATTTCGATTGCTGTTGCTTGATCTATTGAAGGACACATTTAAGCGTTGTGTAAAAAAGTTGCATGCTTGTGTAGTGATCAAATTATCAAAGCAATATGGTCAGACCTTACCTGATAAAATAAAAAAACAATTTCGATAAGTATACATTATGCCTCGAAATCTGTATGAGTTTTTTTTAATTTTTTGAAAGAAATAGACACAAACATTAATGCTCGACTAATAAACATCAATACACAATAACTAGCTAACAACTGCACAACGTTTGCAAACGCATACTTCAAATGTATAGAAAATTATTTATTTTTGTTTGTTAGATAACATTGATATTTGTTTTAATTTTTCGACATACTACCAACCGGTGCTAACCGAACCAAAATATGCATCAGATTTCAGCATGAAATGCCATTTTTGCGTTCACTCAAACAATACCGACCTCAATTCAGACTCGTAACACATCATTCTTCGGTTGGGTTCGTCGCTGTTGCTTTTTCGTTGCTGCGGTAGTCGTTTGTTTTGCGCCATTCCTCGGTGTGCAGCGCATTACCCAACACTACTACTCGCTGAAGGAATTTATTCCATCCGAGTTCGAAAATCGAACACCGATCCGCTCGATTGATGTGCGGCAACCGGCCTTCCCTCGAGGGGTTTTGGCCATCGTATTCAACCGCATTTTAGCCAACTTGGAGGAGGGAAATCAAGCGATTGTCTACGTTCGGCGAAGGGGTCGACCGGGATCGGGACCATTCGAGCCGACCGACTAGCGTTGACCGAGATCGCGCGAAGCGGTCGGGCGGTCGACTGATTACGTGTGAACTTGGGGATTTGTGGCAACGACCTGAGGCCATCAGTGCCAGCGATAAAATGGAGGGCATCCCCTTATAGACCGTGGGTGCTTGGAACGCTCGAAACCCCTGGAACGGTTTGTTGATTTTAATCAAATTTCTATGAGGAATGCTTTTTTGCTTTTGAAAACCAAACGCCATAAAACCGATTCCAATCAACACGCCATGAAAGGGCTGCCGGGCGGATCACTGTAGAGAAAATAGCTTGAGCCACTTTCGCTTTCAAGGTTGTCGGAAGGAGCCAACGAAATGGCTGAACCTTTGTAAGGGAAACAAGTTTCCTCGATTATGACTCTAGCCAGATGGAATAAAGATGAGATGCTCTGTCTCATCAGCGTTCCCAACATCACAGTCAAAACTATGTTGAAAAGACGAAAAGATTTCCTTCTAATGTCTTCAAAGCTGTTTGTATTGAAGTTATGCATTTTTACGCCAAGCTGCATTCAAACATTAGCAACTGATGAATGACACGATCTAGACCAAAATGCAACAGGTTTGGATACCGTGGGTCACCGGTCAAAAAACGAACCTCCGCCTACCTACGGTGACCTACTGACCGTGCCCCGTGAGGAAATAATGTATTCAAATGGCCCCGATTTCTATGCACAACCTGCATCTCGACCCGTTTTTAAAGATTTAGGACACTTCGGAAGCAAAAGAGCATGATTGATTTGAAGCTATACGCTACGGGTATAATAATTGGCGAATAAGCTTAAACACATTCCAATCGACATTTAGCTAGCAATTGCGCAATACCGATTGGCCATCCTTTACGTATTCTAACACATGTCGTCCTCCACGCACGTGCAGCGTGTCAAGCGCCGACTTACTGCAGTTGAATAACCTTTCGAACGGCATTTCGATTCGCAATCAATTTGGCATACTGTTTGACCGATCGAGAATAACTTCTACTGCCACGTACGGATCTAAAGCGATAGTGCACCGTATGGAAAAGCCAAGGATTTTGCTCTTCTTCATCCCACCCGCTTCTGACACCGCTAAGCAATCAATATGTTGTAGCCCCTTCATAGAAGCCCCTGCTTCTTTGAATGCACGAGGTACAGATCGCTGCATTAGCCAAGCTGCTTTGTTTGGCTGGTCCAAAATGGCGTTCATTGACGTTGTAGCGTTGGTTGTAATGATCACGCATTTTATTCATGGTATCGACAACAATCGACAATTATTGTCTAATTTGGGAACTTTCGATCAAACGATTATTTAATTGAGGCTTCATTACTACATTAGGCATATTTACCGAGAATCAAGTTCGTACGAGTCAAGTGGTAAAAAGCCATTTCAAGTAATATCGCTGAAGCATGCTTTGCGTCATTAGTTGTACGTGTGATTCTTACCTAAAAATAAAAAATGAACGGTAAGGGTATATTATTTCAATCAAATAACCTATTGAATAATATGACAAAATGTAATTATTTTGACCAATAATAAAAATAATTATGATAACCGTTAATGTAATCATATAAAATATCATATGAAATACCAATCACATAAAATAATTACTTCGGCCAAAAATAAAAAAATAAATACATCAATAAGACAATTTACAATAAACAATACACAATAAGAGGTTGACTAAAACAACAAAAGAAGATTGCAATTAAATATCTATAAATCAATCCCATATTAAACTTTTACGTAGAAAATATAAAAAAAAAATTTCTACCGGTTCTTATAAACCTAATAAAATCTGTTATAAACTGCACAGAAACTTTTAGCAAACTTCATCATCAATATCATGCTTAAAAAATACGGATGGTCGATAATCGAAGGCACAAATGCTAAATTTGTATCTATAGTTATTCTTCTCGACATTTACTTAATAATGCACAACTTATGATAAATTTGAAAACATTCCTTAATCAAATTTACCATTAACATTTTTAATGAAATTGTTGGTAGCGTGGAACGAATGATCTGTGCATTTTAGAGGTTAAGAATCCTTTTTATGTATATTTTTATAATTATGTGCTTCCACATCGTCATTACCATTACGATCACGAATTTTTAAAACATCCATACTTTATAGAAGTGGTCCCTCTACACTCTACCCTGTAAGTGTAAGTTATTCGTATTAAACGTAATCAAATCAATGGTTTTGTACCTCACGGTTGTATTATCTCTCAGACGAGCATAAGTGTTGTGCCTCACTACCTTGCAAACTGAATGCCGCATATTGAACTGAATTGTCAGCAACCATGACATTCGAATCGATTTGATTAAATCGTGTGGCAAGTGAAAATACTAGCAAGTGTAATAGAAAAATAACTTAACCACCATAAAACATCAATTCTACCCATCAATGTGTAGCGCAACTAGCAGAAACATGTTGGCTGGCAAAGCCTTATGTGAGCAACATGAATACCCCTTTCTGCGCTAAATGGGATCTCAATGGCTGGTGGTACCTTCTATAATCGGATACATGGAAAGATGCTGTGAAGTTATATGATCAAGTGATACAAATCTCGGCGAGAAAGATGATGATGAGGAAGGTTATCTCAGAAGGGGCACTCTTCAGACTTCGATATGGACACGTGCAAACGTGTCGCACCTCTCATTCGCTATCGCAACATGTCGAGCGAGATATTGAATAGAGCGACAAATGGCGATGTGATAAATTGATTAGTTTTCCCTTGCAGGTAGTGCAGAAAAAATCATAAGCTATCCATACATGACGGGCGTTCCTGTTCACAAACGCTACTGGCACAGTTGGTTCGTTGAATTGCAGAAGAAATCAATCGAGCACACTCTCACTCACTCTCGCGAAGAACGCTGGCACACAGCGACGGAGGGCTCCACAAACAGCCTCTGGTGGAACCAGCAGTGGACGATTGCATAATGACGTGTTTGCAATTTCCAGCTTTTGTCTAACGGACGACAGAACGCGCCGGGAGTTGGTAGAAGTGGTGGAAGACTTCGGCGTGACCCAATGGTGCGCCGATGTCGATTGGACCAGTTTTAGTTTCCTGCTGCAACCAGCCAAATCCAGGGAGGAGGGAGACGTAGCTGCTTCACCCACCTCAATCCTGGCCGAACACGTTCGTGGGATTCGTCCCGGTGAGACGGACTCTCTGACCGGTTCAAACATTCTGATTTGCAGGTTGAAAATGGATCACCCGACCCAGCAGCGTAAAAGTCTTTGATGGAGGTGCCGCCACTCGATTGCCAACTTTTGACAAGCATTAATCATAGATTCAAACAATCTCGCACGGGGACTTGCCAATTTTCGCCCTTCTTCCGACTGCCACCGATCTGCAGCAAATGATCGTGGAGGTCGCCTAGGCTAGTACGGGAATGATCAACAAAAAATCGCAGAAAATTGTTATACATCTAACATCTGTGATCAAGTGGATATACGGTGAGCTTTTACTTGTTCGCTACCGCTCGTGGTCCCTGAGACGTAATCTGTTGCAAGATCTGCCTTTGCCACTGACCGAATCAAACGATCGGTGCGGCGCGATTGGGTTCGCGATTGACCGAAACGGGATTACTGCAAACACTTACGACCTCACGGCCACACTTTCGGACACCTGACTCGGGCACTTTTTGACACGATGCCCCCTCAGTTTGATCTACAAATCTTGGAACCCTTCTCTTGGACCGCACCCTCTCCACTTGAGTTAGATCAAAAAAAAAAATTCCACCGAAAAGATTGATGCCTATTGAGCTCGGGGTGCAAAGGTGCTCGCCGGGCATTGCTTACTCGATTCGATTCGATACTGTTTCTGTCATGGTAGCAGAGCCAGAATTACAACAAAAAAATGTATGGTCCTCGGCTGTATGACTTGAATACAATATAGATTGCAAATTTAATACATCACATTCTGGACCACATCATGCAGATAATAAATCGAAGCAACCAATATCGAGAGAAAGTTTCTCAAGTTTCCAGTAATAAGCTACATCACTACAAGCATCGCAAACCAGTTTTGCGCTCGAATCCCCATACAAAATGATGATAAATGTTCACAAAAGGTACTAAATTGTCTTGAGTCTTTTCGCACAGCTAAGCAAGCTGAGTGTCTTTTAATATTGTCTAACCAGCACCTATACCTATGTATTACACAATGGCAGTAACAAACCGTTCGCTGGCTCTTCCGTATTGAAGCAACGAAAGGAATAAAGTTTTGATACTTCCTGTAGTTTCCGTTGCGCTGTGAAGAATGGTGTGCCAACGTAAGACGGTGACAATCTCTAGACCCCAGCATCAGTGCATTAGTAATGGTTTATGAGCGATGGGAGCTAGGGTTGGCTCATGTGCGCTCAGGAACTAGTGCTGACATTATTGTCTTCACCCTTGGCGAAGATGTGCCTTGCGATGAGTGACGATTACGAGTTGCGTTTGTCTCTCGGTTTATCATGGTTTGTTGATGTGAGCGAATGCGATCTTTCTAATTACCGCACCCAAGCCAGATCGTAAAATTACATCATTATGCTTCGTACTTTCAAAAACACCTTTACTTCGGGTTATGATACACTTTTGACACACTAAGCGAAACATAAAACGAACACAGTAAAAAATACCTCGTTACCTCGAGAACAAGTATAAGCAGTTGGTTTTAACACAATCACTTAAAAGATTATTTATAAATTAACTTTACATTTATTGGTAATACTAAAAAGACACTTTGATAATTACGTGAAATAAAAATTTTGTAATTTTCAATTTAAAACTTAGAAATAATCATCTTTCAGTGTGATCTCATTCAAGAAGACACTATAAAATCTGTGTGAGCAGAACAAGCACGCTACAGTGATTTAAGGTTTAAATAAGTTTCTAAAGCAATTTTTGGTTTAGATAAAATCACTGGAATTAACTCGTTGATCTACCATCCTATGACGCACTACGGCAAAGCGTTTAATCTGTTTAGGTTTGCTAAAACGCACTAACTACTCGTTTAGTTCGCTACGATTTTTAGTTACCCTACGCTGCCCACAGTAACCTGTCACTGCAAAACCGAAGAAAAGGTCGCGCCATTTTAGGGACGTTGAGCTGATCTTCTCCGATAACTTACGCGCGCGTTTGCAAACACAAAAAAATCCATCAGGTCCATAAAAGGAACACCATTGCCAATGTCACCGACTGGGTGGTAGTCCTCCCATTAACGAAATATATCTCTTGCCAATAGGCAACAAATCGTTTGTAGAAAACAATAATCGGCATGCAAAATGACGCACTGGCAGGTATGCAACGTTACCTGTTCGTAGGATTGATGGTGGAATCTGTGCCTAGGTTCGATTGCGCGTTTACCCTGGGAAACGTGGACGCTGCTGTGATTTACGTTGCGACCTTGAAACCCGGCGATAGACGAAGCCGTGTGTTTAGTTCTTAGTGACACACAATCTCCCGGACATCTACTCGTGAGTATGTTTGCATACGCTCGTGCTGTCAGACAACATGGGGTCGAGCATGCATTCGATCTTGATAGGGATTATATCCAGAACCACCCGTCAACGAGCCGCCCGGGAAGGTTATGTCGTTATTGGAAGGGATAACCAATCCTATTCAGATTCACGTCCATCGAACAGCCCGTCTAGATACTCTCTTCCTATAAATTTTCATCAGTTCCCAAGAACTCCTAAGTTCTAAATCATAGCTTTGTACTGAACGTGGTTATATATCACATCCTACGAGCATTGGGATATTTTGAATGATGGCTAAACAGTCGAAGGGCTCCAACGAACAACCTCGTCGTCGTCATCATCATCATCTTCTTCTCATTATCTCGGCACCATTTTCAGTGTGCCGGCAGAAAACAGAGTTCTCTTGCCGTTGTTTACACGTCAACTTCGCTCTTCTCCAACAGCACTAAAAGAAGTCAAAGAAGATGATCTTCGCATTTTAAGATTAGCTAAATGATCATCCAATGAAGACGCCATAAAGTGTTGGAAAAAACTTAATCATCAGCAACACTTCGAACTGAAACTGCCAACGTGTCAAGGAAAGGCTCACGAAACAACGATCATCGATTATCACCGCCAACGCTTCCTTTCATTGTACTTTGTTTCGAAGCAAAACAAAAAGAAAAATAGTTTACAATTCAAACGATCCAATGAAAATATACGATTCCAAAAGAGAACTGGCCAGCTGCACAAAACAATTGATGCTGTTGTTTCCTGTTGCCTGGCTTGGGCAACGGCTAGTGGCTATGCGGCGTTAAAGGAAATGGGGCAAGATTGTAGACAACCGGTCGGTATTGCTGCCCGGTATGCTTTGGCACCTAGGCTTGCTTGCATTCCGGCCAATTCTGAAACTAATACAGTACTTACAGCCATTATGCCATTGAGCGGAACCGCAATGTCGGTCCGTTCTATTGGATTATCTGACTTCATCTTCCGGAACCCCTGGCAGCATCGAATCATTTCTTGATTGTAACGCTTTGATGCCACCGTGATTTTCTTTGCAGCGACGAGCGCGATGTTGCACTCGCGCCTCATCCAAAGTGAACGGATGAGGCTTGGGGCTTTTAGTGATGCCTTTGAGCATGATCATTAGCGATCTAATCGCGCATTCTTCTCGTAAATCACGGATTTCGCGCGTGGCTCAAATCAGTTTCTTTTTAAGGGTCCATCGTGTAGCTCTCAGCAAATGCTTCGCTCATTTCGCTTCCGTACGACTTGTGAATCGGTTCGTACAACATCCTAAATTGCAACCAAAACAGTTTAAATTTACTGTAATAGTTTTACTTATTTCCCATTTTTCATAGTCATATAATACGCGTATTACTCTAGATTCCTACTGAAAACGTAAATACCTTCGCATTTCTAAATCGAGTTTTGTTATCGAGCAACGAATTATCGTTAAAAATTTACATACCTTTGCGTACTGTTGATAAGCAATTGCGTGGCAGATGTTTAGCATGGCAATTTAAGGTACTGATTGTTGCATCTTCCAACTGTGCTAAAATATGAGCAGAAAATACTCAAACAGCACATTTTTTGTGTAAAATTAATCCCTCTAAAGGTATATAAAACAAACGAATGCCCAAGGATGTGTAACGAACAATCTTTCGATATTCGACACTTCTTATTTTGGAAGGTCTCTGTTGGTTGATAAGATGCCTTCGTCATACACATGTAAGACATCAATGGGTGAACTATTCGCTGTTGAGAGTTGTCGAAATGTATCCAATACCAGTTGTCGATCTGCACGGCATCATCATTATTCACCAATCTCGCCCTAGTACACACACCATTGTAAAATGCTCCTCAGTCAGAGCACCCACATGGAAAAACCTATATTTCCTGCCGCAACGTTCACTTTCTATGCTGCGAAATATTTAAAACAAACACATTCACACTTCTCTATGTCGCTCAATTAAAGAAGTCACTCGTTCGCAATTTTTTCATTCAAACACTTCAGACGCTCCGTCACGGCGGGATGAAATCGAACATGATCGCACGTTCTTGGTCGTTGACCACTACCACGCCGCGATCTCACACAAAGTTCATGGTTTGTTTTTCCTCCCCACTGCGATCCACCTCTGTCGCATGGTCTCTCTACTTCTCTTCAGCTCCCTAGCACTACTCCACACACCACAGCACCAAATACGCAGCGATCATCGTCAGCTGTATTATATTAACATTTTGAAATGCAAAAAAGGTGAACCAAAACCTGCTAGAGCAATAAAGACAAAAAAGCACGCTAAAGGATTTAACAGTGGTTTCATCCATTTCAGGTTTTCACGCTCATCACTGCTTCGAAATGTGTACACAAAACGTGGCTATCGTTCGCTAACATTTTAATGACTTGTATTATTAAGAATGTTGAGAGTAGTATTTTTGTATAATTTTTGTTTGTATTTTTGTATAAAACATCATATTAATGACTACAAATTGAATAATGCTCTATTATACTCAAATATCTCCGTTATGTTATAAAATGATTTGGACTATTATTCCAAATAGCATTACAAACGTTTGAAATGTTTTATACGCGTAATTCTATTTGCATTGACGCATGTTACATTGATTTTGAAGTTTTCGAAACAGTAGCTTAAACACATGCAATATCATAAAAATTAAACAAGCTGGCAAAGATAATCACAATAACTTGAACCAAAGTTCTCAACATCAATAAGATTAGCACCGTTCTGAAAAGAAAGAACATTTTCGCGTTCAATATAGTTTTGAGCAAAAACAACATTTCCAAGTTGGCTCTGAATGGCTTTATTATATTTGGGCATTTAGAATGACGCAGTGACTTGGCAGCGTTGATATCGTGCGCCGGGTCGCAGCAATTAGAAGATCTAAAATATTGACTGCTCTGGATTTCGTTCTTTGTCGCGCACATTCTGCTCTCAAAGGAGATTTTATTGGTTTGCGATCGGAGTGATGATTTCTTCACCAGTTCGTAAACCCGCGTATAATCTGCCCGCGCTCTGCTCATTTACATTCAGCTCAAGACATTTGCTCGATCACCAAACGACACAGTGTGGTTTCCGATTGATCACACAAACATCTGAAGACTCCTAAAACAAACAAGTCTTCGCATCAGCAGGGGACGGCAAGGAATTGACAAGTCGGAAAGAAAATGGACACCAAACTTCTACGCGGATCTTTTGGACTGCCGCTTTGATAGGTCAAGGCTACCCCGGGAGCAAAGCTAAAAGAGAGCTGCCTGTCGGATGTAATATTACCTTAGTGTGTATTGAAAAATAATGAAAAATCCGACAATCAGCGGAGCACCACATAAACAGGCAACAGGCAAAAAAATAAACAGAATAAAAAGGGGAATAATGTTGGATGAGACGGGAATGGAATATTATCCTTGAAAGCGTATTATATCTCTATATCTCCTTTACCATGCTTTCGAGACACAGTTCTCTTCCACGGACTACAGACAGGATATTCTTATTCAAAAGCGAAAGTAGCTGAGTTCCTTTTACATTGAAATGATTTTTTGGTGGAAACTGGTTCACCTCGTAACCGGGTAACCAAGTTCTTCGTTTAAAACCCAGCCTCGCAACAATCCTTCTTTCAGCAGACTAACATATTTTCGGAAGTTCTAGAATACGAGATCCTGCTCCGGTAACCCCATGTGATCGGTTGGGTAAAGTGAACTGGAGCAAGCATTACCGGCAAAGTCGATCTGGAAACTGTTTGTTATCGTAGTAGGCGGTAACCGACGGGCGTTCATTACTGTCTGTGCACACCGTGTAACGACACATGCGATCAGTGACGGTGACGACAAGGACGCCTGGTTTCCAGCCAAACAGGTGACCTTCGCTGGGTGGCACTGCTGGGCACTATTGCTCCGTTGCTAACACAATCGAATCCGGACCGGATGGAAACTGGCTGAAAGGGTCCGACGTACGGTGTTGATTCTACTGCAGGCGGTTGCGTGCACTGGAAACGCTCTGGGCACAGGTTATTTATGATGCGATCACGTAATGGGAGCACATGTGAGAAAAGGTAAGCTGTTGCTCAAGATCACCACATTTTAAAATCAAATTGTTTCAAACGGCAGAAATAACAATGTTACAAAAGTAGAAAGTAATGCAGAAACATCATCCCTTGATTTTTATCAATAATGTGTACATTGGCATCGTAAAGAATGGCATAATTTATTTACATGAAACTTATGTGTTTATGCATTTGCATTTTGATCGAATCTTATTTCTTATTCGGATGGATTCTGAGATACAAGATTTTAAAATGGATTAATACAACACTTGTTTTACTGGTAAATGTTTCCCAAATACACTTGAAAATTTCACATTTCTTGATTTTTGGTACCACCAAGCCACCAAAAATCATCCATACAGTATATATGATTCGAAAAAAAACCTCCATAAGATTCATTAAGTTTAGTGCAGCCAGATGAAACTGCTTCAAATACCAAAACTGTTCCTCTTCGCTGCTTTACGGTCCATCACCCTATGCATGGAAAACCCGATACTGATCTTCACGATGATCATTATGAAGATGCACTAATAAATTCGATGCAACACAGTCGAAAAGTAGGCTTCAAATTGCGCGAAATTGACACCTTCTGCCACGTGGTTATAATCAAATGGAATTCACAAGATTCTTTTGATTTGTTTTTTGTTTGCTTTTTTCATTCAAAAACAATATTTAAAAGATATTGTAAATGTTGGCAATTGGTTTATGTCAAAATTCCGTTAAACTATCACCTATCAACAGTGTGTTTGCATGTTTTTAACATGCGACAGTAAACGGATGGCATAGTCGCCATTCGATTCGCTTCGGTCAGGGAATTTATCATTTGTCGAAAGCCCAAATCGAGCTTGCAATGTGTCAGGTTGCCGGTTACCTTCACGATCACAGCCATAAGAGCAGAGACGTGCGTGGAGAAAAGACAGCTCGTCTACGCAATAGCTGACCCTCGGCATGCTGCCGACCACGCTAACCCGCTCAGCTCAGTCGCTTATCGGGCATCAACGCACGCGTGGCTATCTCTTCGCGATCCCATAATCAAGCAGGCAGTGCGGTGGAGATTGTCAACGAGTTTGTTGATCGCTATCGTACCGGTGCCACCACCACGACAACACATACAATCGAGGTTCAAGAAAGCTTGTTTCGTGACAGGCAAGCGCTTTGGTGGCCGTTCGATCATTGCTTTTGCTGGCGAGTTTTGCCATTTCTAACGAAAGTGCTTGCCAGCAGCTTGGGAAACGTTTTGAGTCTCAAACCAACCGCGCAACGAACGCCGATTTGATGTGCGTTTAGGTAGAAAGTGCATTCACCAAACGGACTACGCATCGTGTGATAGATTTTGCTTTTCTATGTTCAAGGTGAAAATTGATATACCACTCGGGTTCGCAGCTAAGCGTTTTAGGATGAAACGGTGGAGGTATTTGGCAGTTGTTTTTTTTTTTTTAACAAATAAGGAAGCTTCAACAACAGTATCAATCCGTTTTTCTATTTACTATTAAGCTAAAGACAGGCTAGCAGAGTTCCCGAATTGTATGAGAAAGATTTCACCGCGTGTCAAGTGATGGCACCCATTACAGTTTACGGCCGAGCCTCTCGCGAGTTCAAAGCGATTATGTTCCTGCATATCTTGTACGCATATCGTGCGAAAGGTCATTGGATAACTGCCGTCACTGCCGACGAATCTCAACTTTGCAACAATTCCTAAATGCCTCCTAAATCACCCTAACCTGTTTCTGCGCGGCATGCCACCCGACTCGGAGGTCAAAACCAGCTCTAAAGTTTGCTTCTTTCTTCTATCCGAAACGGCGAACTGTTTATCGCTGGCCAAAAGAAAAAACACCCTTAAGACTGCCGCACACGTACAATGTGTGTATGTTTGTGTAAGTGGATTTTATTCATCCGTCTTCTCCATTCCGTTGATAGTGAACGGCCGTTTTCTGCAATTAATTAATTTGGCGAAAAGACACACGCACGTCTTTTGCATGAGGAATTCCGCCAGTTTGCTCACTAGACATGGATCGACGACAAGGACTTAGGTAAGTGTCATTAGTTTGAGTGATGGCGAAATGAGCCCGTGTGCACTACGTGGCCCGCAATATGCCTGCGTCAGACGGGGAATTGGGTAGTCGGTTTTTTTTTCAGATCTTCATTGATTTTTTGTGTGTGTTTTTGATTTTGGCTCACAAAGAGGTAAGGCTGGCTTTCTGAAAAAGCATCAGCAACCTGCTGCGATGACCGATTAAAGCATCAGCGCGAACGAGAAGCTAAAAAACCTGTTAAGCGCCGTGCTGCTACCGGTGAATGCCTCACCGCAATCCTGTGATCTATCGGAAAGGCAGGCAACCGATGCGTCGCTTGGTATTACGACGCTCGATAGGATTAACTTTGACCTATGGAGGCAAATTTTGAAGATGATCGACAAAGTATACACACATACGCACATACAGATGTAGAAATTCCATCCAGTTAAGTTGGGTGTTTGGATGTGTATGTTTTATGAACATATACGTGTGATAGACGTACGATAGACTTGTCTTAACTTGCAGATTATAAAATTGAAAAAAATTAAACAAATTTAGTACAAAACTAAATTGTCGTCTGCTTTTTTCACGTTATTGTTTTTATTTAATGAAATTTAATAACAAAATGATTCACTCGTTTATTCGCGCATTGCCAATTTAATATGCGATAAATTGATGATAAATTAATTTGCTATATGATTTAAGTAAAAAGCGAAAAAAGCTTTTAAATAATCTTGTCTTATGTTTTCTCTCCCGCTTAAACTCTAGCTAGGTTTTTGAGAGATGCCATTTTTTGCCATTCTTTATCTACTCATTTCAAAGCAATTCTTCCGAAAACAGCTCGCCTTTATTGTGCTTTATAACTTCCATGATTGGTGTTATTATCTCATAACACCTGCCAGTCATATCAAAACAATACCAAATAGCATCGGTCGGAGTGGAACAAAATAGTTACCTTGTGGTTTCAGGGTTATTCTCACCTAGTCCAGCAGTATCCAATTACAAAATTGAGGAAATCCGACAGGAATTTAAAAAAAAAAACTTATCATCGCTTGTCACAGCGATAGGAATAGTGTTTGGTTAGCTTCCCACCCAATCCGTACGAAAATATTGTTCCCTCGTTGATGTTCTTGGTGTTCAAAAACAGGTAGAGATACAATGAAATCATCAAGTTCATGATGACGAACTTACCTTGTTCTGTAGTTACCGCGACTCTGGGCCGCCTGGGAACCAGTGGCGGTACTGCTGGTCAGATTTTTCGAGGTCGAACCACGCGTCGTGGAGGTATTGTTCTGGGCGGACAGTTGGCTGGCGCTAGTGCGCGGCAACCTCGGTGACGGGTTACTCGAGCGGCCACGGGACGGCTGTGGCTGTGGTCCACCGGTCGTTCCAGCGGCTAGGGTGGCTGCCAGGTAGAGCAGCAGCAACACCCACAGACAACAGTAACTGGCCCTCCGAAAGGCCATTTCGGTGGTTGGTGATCTCTCAGGGGTGCGCGGGCACGAACCAGCGGGGGTTCGGAAGTATCTACCGGAATGCCTCTGCTCCGGTACACGGATACACTAACGCAAGAAACACTTCGATGGGCCCAGTGGCCAGCTTTTAAAGTTCACTTGCGACCAAAGAATTCGAACGCAAAGTGACACACTATGTTAACGTTTTATTTACTTCGTGGTTGCACTATGTGGATTGTTATAGCTAATGGATAGTGTATTAGATTGACGATCTACGAACTACGAACACAAGCAAACGGTACAGTCAAAAATGAGTCCAAAATACGAGCAAACACTCATTCCCCTTTTAAAATCGTCCAATTCACTTGCTGACCGTGAGCCCATCCTTGTTACAATTTAAAATTTCTCCTGCTTCAAACGCTCCAATGCCACACGAACTGGCCCCAAACAATGAAATTACCAGTGCCGTTAGATTGGGCGCGGTCAGGCTTCAGCCACGTTCCAATGTCACCGGATGTGCGTAAATCAACATCATTAGTGGCAAAAAGAATGTTACCATTACTACCTTCCGATTAATATATTCTCACCTTCCAACCACACTCATTTTCCACTTTAAGCAAAAGTGAAATTGGACTGGACCGTTTGAACAGGTGCGTTTTATTGAACCGTTCTTCACAGCGCATAAGGCTTTTAATGTACGAATCGGACGAAGTGCTCTGATTGATGGCGCTGGTGAAGATTCAATTTGTTGCTTTCTTAACGTTGCCTACGTCAGCTGAAGCTCAATCAAACAATCCAATAAAACTGGGTACGAAATTGACACCGTGGCTCGGTGCACTCACCCCACTGTAAGCACGTGCTTTTCAGGGTCTTTGCTCTGAGGAGCTCAATTTGGCCCGTGGCACCCAATCTACCGAATCGACAGCGTAGAGGGTCCGAGGCTGACCGAGTAAGTCCGTGAAATCATCGCCAGTCCACCAATGCGAAGGGAAAATGTTTGCTATGGTAAAGCTGGTGGCGGTGAAATTAGAGCACGCATTTGCTACTGCAACCATGGAGGTATGTGTCTGCAGTCCTGCTCCAATAATTCGTGTCTACACGATTTGCTTATGTATGTGAAAAGAAAGTTTTTAATTGATTCGTATGAAGAACAAAATTCTTTGACAAATTTCACACAATCCGCACACGATATAGATTTTTGCTGCTACTCAATTGCTGCTGCAATGAAAAGGTCGTGAACATGATACGTTCTTGCCACCGAACAGATGGTTAGTTATAATTTTTGTTCTTTTATTCGCCTTTGCCTGTAGTACACACTGATGCGATGAAGTTGATGACAGTTCATGAGCCATTTACACTAGATGGGTAGTTTACGATTGTTAATGAACGCGTAAGACGATTCTGCTGAGGGCTGGGATGTTGAAATTTGCACGAATTAAGCAAAAACAAAGGGAGTCCTTTCAATGCAGTTGCAATCGGTGGCAAGGGTGCCTATGATGGGTTTATCTTAGAGAATTTCGGTACATCTTCATTGAAGGGTAAAAAAAAAATAAATTTAAAAAAAGAACCTTCATCACCTTTGTTGGTTGTAATGCAACAAATAACATTTTGGTATCTTCTTTCACGATATCCAATTATTTATGTCTGTTCTCATACCGTTTTCTTCTACTAAATTCTCACATTTCTTTTCTTCAATCATCTTACACAAAACTGTTAACCGAGCATCTTAACGTTTCTTGGTCTTCTACACACTCTCCTTTTTTATGCTGTGAGCACAAAAGCTCACGCCCTGAAAGGTCACTGTCAATACGAGCGAATGATTTACGGCGCAACGCTTCCGTTAACTCACTGCCCTTGAGGTTCTTCTCTACTGAACATGCAGTCGAGCTCAGAAAAAGTGCCCAATCAAGCGCAACACTACTCCCCAAACAAACACTCAAAGAATTGCCGAAGGTGCTGTGTAGAGGATAAAAATGTAATATAATCGAGTGAAAGAGACAAATTGAGACAAGTTGTAAAAAAAAATAAAAACAATGTAGACAATCAGCTAGTGAAGCAATTTTTACAGTGTGGCAATAAAGTTGTGTACAAGAAAATATCATACGTAAAACATCGAATCATACGTAAGAATGAGTATTTGAAACAATGAAATGCAATTCAATTTCAATTTAAAAAATTGTATCCAAGTAAAGGAATTCCTCCCATAAGTCGTGAAATTTATACCACATTATACTTATACGAAGCCAGTGCACAAGTTTCAATTTTCCCTAAGGATAGAAACTACATTTTTGCAACAACAAATACAACAGTAACGTTGTATTATGTCACGAAGTTTTATCTCACATGCACCTGCGCCTGTTGCACCTTCATGCCCTCGAATGCTCTGTACTGGTCTCGTTTTCAGCGCCGTCGGTTGGATACTCTGGTTTTTTATCATGCTGCAAATGCCAGCTGGCCCGAAAGAGAGCTTTTGACATAGTACAACGGCGGTGGTTGACATTCTCGCACCCATCGCTTCAGACACTACTATACACTCTCTCTGCTGCTAAAATTGCGTGTTTTTATCTCGTTTATTCTCTCTGATGCAAACGTACGCACACGCTCCACGATCGACTTGACTAGATAGCGGTGTGACGGTGACATTGACAGCTTTGACCATAAATATCAGTGCGTCAATAAATCGCTGAGGCCGATTTGGCTCAACAGAGGCAGCTCAAAGGTTGGTTGCTAGGCAACAACCAGCAGGTTTTCTTCGAGTTTTGTACTGCAGTCATCGTACGCGGTGAAACGCCTGAATCCGGTGAGTTTGTGTACGTGATTTCCAACCATCAGTCTCAAATACCATACAAATAGCCAGAGGTCTTATTCCAATGTTGAAATATGCTGCCGAAACTAGCACTTGATCACAAAATATATCTTTTCTCACTTAATTTTCCTTGTTTGGCGCATTGAGATTGAAAACAAATGATCATCTGTGGTCGTTCGTTCTCACAATTTTGTCGCCGAATTTCAACCCCCAACGTATGTATTGCGTGTGTGGGAGTTGCTTCCGGAAATGAAATCTGCTTCAAATCAAACATGCTGCCGGTATCGTTCCCCAACGCTGCATGGGAACCAAAAGTGGTTCAAAACGGACACACTCGCACACTCGCGCACACGCTTACACCCGTTGAGGTCCCGTAATAACGTGTCATAATAACGTACCCCTCCGTTCCAACCCCTACGCGGGTTTTCGTTGCGTGTCTTATTTCGCAGCAGAAAAGAAAACCACTAACCACCAAGCCAAAAGCCACCAGCGGCACTTTCTATTTTCCTTTGCGTTTGTCGTCTGCCTGCCTGCAGCAGTGATCGTGCACGGCCGGTGACCCTGCACTTCCTCACTTCCCTTCTCGGGCATGTCACCTACCGCTCCTCTTGAGCCACCGTTTGGTCACACCGGTTGACAACTCAGACGCGTGAGCAAAGTCCCACCCCGCTCCCATCTTTCGCGGGAAGGAAGGTAAGTCGCATCTCGCTTAACCACGGACCAGGGACGATGGAGCGTAAAATAAACAAACCTCCAAACATTATCATCATTATCGACGATCGATCGATTCGATCGAATCGTCCCGGCATGGGACGATCGGTACACCTTCAAAAAGCAAAACTGGAAGTTGGCGAATAAGACACAGCCAAAAAGCGCACACACACACGCACACACATACACATGTACGGAAACACAAATGATCACCACTCGAATGCGTCGGGAATACAGAAGGAGCCTGTCCGTTTGGATTTCATCCGGCAGGTTGAAATAATCAGAAATCCTGTCCCAAACGAAGTGGCTTGCAAAACAGCTTTTATCAACGATAGGAGTTGGAGGAAAACGGTAAGATAAATCACCTTCGGCAGCCTGGCGTAAGAAAATTATTTGACGCGAGTCGCAGCACTGTAGCTGGATCGGGATGACGAACGCGTCAAGGTAGGATTTGGAAGTAGACGAGAAATTTGATAAGGATTTTTTTTTTATTTGGATTCGACCAACACTACTATCACAGACTAAGAGCTTCATGTTTTCAGATGGTTGGTTTGATTGGTCACAAAATTCGGCATAGTATACACGCACATAATCCTAGTAGAACGGGAAGCTATCAATTTTTTCCCATGCTACCCACGGTATTACACTCGTGTCACTAGTATAGTAGCACTGTGGTCAGCTGCGTGCCAGTACGTTACTAGATCCGTTTAGAAATATTGGTTTCACACTATCGTACACTCAGTATTGGTATTTTGATCCTTTACACTCCAAATCACTCAATCTATGTCTCGATATACTCTCCACTCTTCCAGCACCCACTGGATGGATTTTTCAATATTTCACCTTTAAGGTCAATGGATCGGCGGATGTAATCGCACGGCACGCGACAAGACTACGCGCGACGAACAGGGTACCGCGTAACACGGACACAGGATCAACACGAAACAACAGTGCGACCGATTCGAACTGTAGTCCAGCGATTTCTGTGCGAACTCCTGCGCACCTTCAGTGCGGCGGTTCGGTGTGTCGGTGGTTTTTCCCACCACAGCGCAGCTCGCGTACGAGGCAGTTTCTTGGAGCACGATAGCGTTGCGAATTATGCTCCCCAACGGCGCTCTCCCGCGTGGGTCTAGTTGTATTGCTCACTTCATCACAAAATAGCTCACGCGTGCACGATCGCTCTCACTTTCTTTACACACCATGCTCTCGGCACAATCTGCTCAGCATCTTGGAGCACCCACGATCGCTTTGTAAAGACGTTCCATTGATGTGGCACGAACTACCTCAACGTACTACTTCTCTGCGAGAGAAAAGCTCTCTGCGAAGCGCTTTTATGCAAGCTTTTGTACGATCGGATGAGAGAACTCGAGTGTGAGTATTCTGTATTTCTCAACCATGGATGCTGCATTGAATTATGCCTACTTTTGAGCTTTCATGCAGCTGATAGTTGATTGTATGATTGTTTTGATGATGAAAATAAAACAGTAAATTTTAAATGTTTTATTTTCATTATTAACCTTATGACGTCTATTCTGAAAACCTTACGGGCATTTATGATAAAAAACACACACATTTCAATAACAACAAATACATTTTGATACAATGAAGTGATATCAACACCTGTTTTCGAACAATATTCTCATTAATTGCTAACATTTACTGTTGTGACAAATCTTTGTAAATATTGTGGAGTTTTAGCGCTATTTTAACTATTTGTTTCATTCTTGCAAAATCTTGTTTCCGAAGAGTAAGTTTCATTATGGTATAGTATAATGAATATTATATGACTTTCATATAGTTTATAGTTATTAACTAGTACACGATCTTTTAATTTTAAAATACCATTACGTGAAGAAAATTACTAAATGAAAATCTATATTTACATTTAACAATTATAAGAATCTTAAAACACGTGACATCAAACCATACGAAAAACAGCTGAAGATTGATGATGCACTCAAGGGATGAATCTAAAATTCAGTTCGCAAATCAAAAGAAGTAGATATCAATATTATTTCATCACGCATCTTGGGCAATATTTTTCACACGAGCCGCCGAAGGTGGAAAACCAATCGTAAGCCAATCCACTTGACCGTATTATTTCAAGATAGCTTCTTTTTCGTTTCTTTTATATTCCAATTATCACTCCCACTCCTGCAATTAATGTGAGCTGCTAAGAAGACATGCACGTTGCAGCAATTATAAACGCTTTCGCGGATCAGGGTCCGATTTTGGTTGATGCAGCGTGCAGTTTTTGTAGCCTAGTATATGGTGCTTATTGTTTCATTCGAACCACATGCCTTCGGAAAGTGATTCACCACCCTTTTTTTGCGTGTATGTGTATATAGGTATCTTTATACCTATACTTTTTGTTAGCTTTCCAAACTCAGACGTAATGCATCCTCGCGGCACGTTCGGCCGTAGCTCGCTCGTCCGCCAATGGGTACTTTTACCTTAATATCTTCTTAATGGCCATTAAGCTACTTTTCATGCGTTCGAGCCAGGGCATTAAATGCCACCAGAGCGTCTGGTGGCCACCTTCGGATTGAACGTTCCTATCGTGAATCGAAGAAGCACTTAGTACGCCTGGCTCCGATCGGTTTGCCTGCCTCCCAACTGCTTCATCCACGTGCATCTTTGCGTCTGAGTTGATCTACCGATTAAAAACACGACATCCAATAATCAGCCTACCAAAACCGATCCTTCCATCACTCAAATCGCCGCCAACCGAGCTTCGTGAAACACGTTTGAGCCAACATCTGCGACCGTTGTGGTGCATTCCTTTTTCAATTTGGCACCCTTTCCTCGTTGCGAAAGGGGTGGAAAATTTCATTCGTAAACAGATTACCGTACCGCGAAAAATCACCGACACGGGGTAGTGAAATAGACAGAGAGAGTAGGAGAGAAAACGCTTTACCTGTTTTCCATACTTTCTTCACACGCACGTACGCCCCCACGTACGACTGAACACGCAATCTGAATGGAAAATATGTTCATCAGGTATGCTCATTTAAACAAGGGAGTGTGGAGAAGGTTAAAAATTTTGCAAATTTGTTGTTACAAAAATAAATCATTTCAATCTATCATATTATCAAACTAATTCATATATGAGTAAATATTTCTGTATTTCTAGAACATAAATGCTCTTAATATTGATAATTCGTATACTCTTTTTATTTAATTGAATTAATTGATTGATTCTATATCAGGAATAGAGTTATACGAATATTTACTCATAATGAATTATGTGAATGTATTATTTTTATGATGAACATGAAGATCAGTAATGAAAATAAATATCTTATATATTAGGTCTTCTTTGCAACAAATTTGTATTCTTTAATAATACAAGTCATACATAAATAGAATTTGTAATAAACCAAGATAATTCGCTTGTAACATGCACAGACGACCACAAAATAAATTTAGTTTTGAATGGTATTAAATTTTTAAATAAAATATGATTTTCTTAAAACAATATTTACCACATTAAGAAAACGTGTTCACAGTATGAAAATTCACGCAGACGTTACGACTCGATGACATAATGACGACGGTTTTTGACACGACAAAGCTTATACCACAACCCAATCTGGACAAGCTCCAGCTAGTGATAAACGACTACTATACTATGATGGCAACAATATAAAACGATCATTTAATCCATTAGCAGGGCAGGCTTGCGATACTTACTACCACAGCTTGATAGTATGCTGCACACTTGGGTGGAACATTTTTTTAAATGTAGTTTGAAATATTTTTAACACACCGAAATTCAATCGGGTCTTAATCGACAAGTAATTTGATAAATTATACTGCATAAGCTTTGTGGTACAGCCAGTTTTCGGTATTACAGTTTACGGCAGAAACAGTTTTCGGCATTACATACATTATTTAAAATTTGTTTCATTCCAATATGAAACGATAGAAGTGGAAGTATTTCATGATGCTGTTCTATAAACAAAACGTATTAAAATCGTTGAAAAGAGTCAAAGAAACGAAATAATAACACAAAATAAACTTCTTCTGTTCAATCTTTCAAGTCAAATTATAATTCGACCACCTGCATGGACGGGAATATTATGAAACGGTGTTTCATTATTCTTATTTTCTTTCGAAGCGTCCTACCAAATACGATCGCTGGCTTATTTTCCGGACATCAGTCGGACTACAAAAGCGGATCGAAAGAAATGCTTTGCGCGCTATGATAGCCAGCTAATGATTTGTTTTCGTGCTGCACTTTTTTACCATCATCCATAAAACGATCACCACTCAGGACCGGCATGTTGGAGCAGGTTTTGTTTACATTTATTCGAAAATGTCCTGTCGCGTTACCGACCGAGTAGAAAGGTCCCGAAACTCCCGGATTACGTAACACAACGTTCTACTACGTCAGTCAGTGGTGTGGAGTTGAACGGCACAAAAGCTACACAAAGCAACGAGGAAGCAAGAAACGTAATGAGTGTGTTAATAGCAGTATTTTAAATATCCTACAAGCAACACCTATTCCGTTGCTCTCGTTCTCCTTTGCTCGTTCCGTCTCATTGTATTCCTCTCTTTTTCCGCTCTTTAAGATGAAAATGCTTTCTTTGAAGGTTCGGTTCGGTTTTGTTTTGCTTTCGGTGTTTCGAATCTCGGGAGGTCCTACTCGCACGTTCGCTGATTGGTGGGGCAGTCTGCGTGTCACCAGACGCCGACTTTCGCGCCGATGATTGATTATGTATGAATCTGCCCCTTTCTCATTTCGCGTGCTGAGTGTGTGTCTGTTTTTTTTCTTTACTCTTCTCACTCGTAGCCACATTTCTTCGACACTCAAGATCCGCAACGCCTGTATGTGTTTGTGCGTGTGTGTGTATCTGTGCGTCGACAATCGACCACCCTGACCACCAGGATGTGTGTACCGGTACTGTCCTACGCTAGGCTCAGATCGGTTTCACGATCGCAGTGGAAGAGAGTTAAAGCGTGGCATGCGTGATAAGATCAAGATAACGCCACGTATTCGAGCGCCATCGGCATAGGATTGATTAATGTTTCAGCAAAATGGGATTTTCGTACGCAACGGTTGGTCGGCACGTTCTGTCATGTGATAATAATTATACATGATCTTTCTAGTTATCCAAGACAGACAGACCACTCCGATAATATAGGCGGAATATAGAAATGTTGTATTGTGAATTATCACGCTCATGTAAAGATTTCTATTAACATCAATGATCAAACAAAAATCATACAACCGTTTGGAATAACTTCACCCGATTGATCAGAAAAAGTTTCCACAACATTTCGATCGCCAACAACGAACACTGCCACACGAACAACAATAATCGAGAGAAAACATAAAACGAATGAACAAACTATTACGAAAAGCATGAACCGACCATTTACTCGTATACAGCATGAACACAATCTCAAGCGTTTGTGGTACAATATTGTGTCGATTATTCTTTACAGATAGATAACCAACATTGATGAAATAGAAAAACAAGTCAACACACTCTCAGCGAAGTTGCCTGCTTTAGCTTCACACATTCTGCGCAACCGTAATTAAATCACCTCTATTCCTCATATTCCCGCGCTGGTGAGATTGATTGACGCGGAAGCGCACGTCGTGATGCTGGCTTTTGCGTGTGCGAAAAACTTTTGCCACATCTTTTTTCAGCGACATTCCGTACCAGACGTCAACGGCGACCGGGAACTCCCTTAACTGCTCCGCGCGAGCACGCGCGCACTGCTCTCAGTCAGTCACAAGGCAATTCCGTTTTACGCGTGCTGGTATGTTTTTCCTTTCCATTTCTCGTAATCGTTTACTGGGGCCGATTGCGCAACATCCTCTATTTTTCACTTCTTAAATCACAATAAAAATGGAACCGCTTGTACCAACCCCAGGTTCATGATCCAAAAAAAAAAGGTTTCTCTCGACATGCAGAAACGTACCACCTTTACTAAGCACTTTTGCAAACGGGTTCAACAGATGTACCAAGAATAAATCACATGGAACAATCCATACCGAGCAAACTTATAGTTTGGCCGGAGAAAAACAGTGTCAAGTGACCTCCATGATAACCACCATGACCACCAAGAGGTCGTGCGTCAGCATGCAACACCAGTTCATCCGTGAGAAACATACTCGAATAAACAGGGTAGTGAGAAATGGAACTAACGAGAGGGAAAAGAAAAACCAAACCGCAGATTTATCATCAGCAACTCGCGTCACCGTCTAACCGTACGTGCAAACATACCCATTATTTCTATTATTTATTTATGCAATAATGGCAAACTGGAAGCGGTTGGAAAGTAAAGCCCAACCAATATGATAATTTCAGTCTCATGTTAGGGAAGATTGGAAAGATTGTAGTGAAAGAAAGTGACTGCTGCCCCCGCAACCATTATGCTTTACAAAGGATTTTATTCCCACCCATAAGTTGTTATGATCTCCGATTACCATTCATAATCGAATTTGCTCAGATTTATTATATGTCTATGCATACGATTCTTTCGTCACTAATCCAATGAACGTTTCTAATCAATTTTCATCAAGCTAATGGGTTGGAAATAAACATTTCACATACGTGATGCAATACGCCCGCATGTGTGCAAAATAACGCTGCAACAACCGATAACGATTCCCCAGCCGATCGATGGTTGCGCCAAACAAACAAAAGAAAAGCAATCACGCGAGGTAGTGTGCCCTCCTGCACTAGCCCATGATCATCCTATCGGAATCCATCGCTGCCAGGTGAAAACACACCGAATTCTTCTTCAGTAACTCCTCATTTCTTTTCTTTTACTTAGTGAAGCGCATCATAAACATACGAAAAGACTTGCGCCAAAGCTTAAGCGACGAACCTACCGCAGAGGTACTCATGGCGGAGAAACGGTTGAAAAACCTTCTTCCTGGCGGTGCCTGCAGATAAAGCCGTTACGAAAAAAGCAGACGTTTTAATAAAGCAAATAAAGCCGGGCAGAAAATTGACATAGCAGCAAAAGCGGCCAGCAACGACGACGCAAAAAGACGACGGAAAATGATCCATCTCGGTCCATTTAACGCGGAAGAAAAGTGGAATAAACAGCAACCGCAAAATGAAATTGAAAATAAAACTGATTACAGATAGTTTCACCAACTGTTCGTGGAGTTTGTTGTTATTTTTGCCGTGACGACCAATTATTTGTTGCAGTTTTCGTCCGCCACAGATATTGCACGGCTGCAAACGATCTATCTATATCCTCACTCGCTTCACGAAGGGAGAAAGTTCTCGCTCCATATTCAACTCATCAGAAACATGCGGGGTATGTCTGATATTAACATGTTTATCATTTAGTTGCAACAACTTTCTTATACATATTGTAAGATGTTACACACTTTCTTTCTTTTTGAAAATTTAAGCATGAAAGAAAAACATTTTTCGGGAAGCAATCTGCACGCTACATCATATTCTCCAAGTATAATATTCTTTAACTACATTGTATACGTTGTGAAAGTACACCAACGACGCGATATGATCGATCGATTGCCACGATCAGCATACCACTTTTCTTCATCGTGCCGAACAAATGTAAAACAAAACCATCCATAATTGATTTGCAACGCGGTGCCGGTCGGTTATCTAATTTTAATTAATAAAATTTTCAACGCCACGAACCGTTAACCGACTGTAGTATTTATTACGGGGCGGCTTTACCTTAAAAGGCTTCCCATTTGCTTACCGATTTGAAGTGTATTGGAGTGTAGTTTTTTTTTTTTACTTTCTTGCAGGTCTTTTGACAAGATTTCACTCACCTGGTGCTTGAACTGGTCAAGCGTTTACCCACCTCGCCTATGGTACCGAATCCAACCACGATGCGTATTGCGGCTTTTTTGTAAGCGCTTACGATACTGGCGGAATGATGGATCACGCGTAGCATTGTACCGTCACGTAAAATCGTACGCGAAACGAAACATTCGGGCGTAGGAGGCAACTCGATCGCAAATCGTAACTTGCACTCGCTACTAATCGAAGAAAACGATCTGGCGCACGCACATCACCTACGGGGTAGGCACACACAATGTTGCTACGGTGCATTTCACCCTACGTACGAGTGAGTGAGTTAGATTTTTTTCTTGCCATACGATTACGGGAATACATTTTTCATAATTTCTGATGGATCAAGAGGAACGATATGAATGGGTGAGTTGCGGCTAACGTTGCTTGAGCAATAAAGTATTTAAAATACGCCACCAACTGATACAATCAAGCCCAACATATACAAAGTAGGCGTGGGTTATTTTGCGCTGTGAAATAGTACTTCACACACCTGATCGATGATGCGATCGATTTCTAGAAAGTGAAAGTGCCACACACATGATGGATTAATTCAATGGTTCTGGGAAGAGATATTTTTTCACAGAAGCCGGTGTGGTGTTTGTGGCTGTGTTTCCGTACTATAAAATACGTTTCAATAAAAACATTTGCTATAACTAATAACTTTATCTAACGCCAGTTGATGTTTGGTTTTATTAAAAATAGTTAAAAAAATTAATATAAAAATCTTCTTCATCATAACTTCATTTTTTCTAACGCACCAAACGTCCAAACGTTGAATGAAAGCTTAATATTACAATCTATTATGTTTTCTCAAATATTTTCCTTTACATCTTAGTTCACAAAAAATCTGTTTGCTGCAATACAGAAATTATGTTTGCTGTTATACCAAAAATCTATTTTTTTTTTATAAAATATGGAACATAGATATTCAATTCTTTTATTGAAATAAATTTGCTGAATATTCAGTGAATTATAACGTTTTTAACCAACGACGAGGAACATTGGGTTCGTCAGGTCGATTAGTTACGTTTAGTTCGGTCGACACGATCAGTTACGAAAAAACTATTTACCAAAAATGTGAATAAACGAAGTTATTCTTCAAATCTGCACTAAAGCACGTGTTATTAAGTTTTAATTGAAATTATGGTTTGATCATTGTACAGTTTTTTTACCTTTAATTTGATATATTTGAAGCGATTTATTTAAAACATAATAAGAACGAAACTAACAAAAAAAAATAAGTTTGTTTGATTTTGATAAAATAAAAATGTTCAATAGTCAAACAATCACATTTGAAGTACCGTATTTTTAAAATAAGACGTAACCTAACATTTTATTAATAAAAAACATAAAAATCCAATATTAAAGCACAAAAAAAAATAAGTTGAATTGACCATTTCCTCGTCTAGCAATGCATAATAAAAACCACTTTTCCATGAGTTTCAAGCATACCTAAGAGTTGAACGAGAATCGATTGCGGTTTTGCGCCATCTTTACATGAGAAACCCCGTACCATTTACGCACAAGCATCATATAAGCATGAAAACACTTAAGGCATACATTATGCTTTGAGGCGATGTAAAATATATGCATCGTAAAAACAATCTTGGCAGCTCTTGCGCCACAGCATCGCTTAAGGCTGTGCTTGTTTCCTTTCGTCCGTTGAAAGTCAAAATAGTTTACCGCCAGAACCGCATCGAAACATAGTTTATCCTTTCGTAGACTAAACCCGTGCCAAACGAGTACCACCACATCGTAACGAAGCTTCACACCTTGTGGGGACGATGCATTCACCCAACTTCTAAGCAGCAAAATTCACATGTTACCATTTAAACAGAAATGAAAAATGTTCAAAATCTTAATGAGTTCAGCGTTTGCGTCGTATAAATATTCTAAAATTGCCTGAAAAATTATTAAGTATTATTGCTGAAAAATTGCCCATCTTCATGACCTTACGTCAACTGCAGCTACAATCAACTGCAGCTTTCGCAGCTGTCCATTTTTAATCGGTTGTTATTTTTTTCCAAAACTACCAACCCAAAACATCCAATTCAAGCTGTTAAATCAAGTAATCACTTGTCGAATTTATTGAATAGCTCGCGTTCGTTCACTATCGAAAACGAATCAATGTCTGAAGTGTCCCGAGCATCGAATCAATAACAATCAAACCGCTTCCTCAAGAAGCAACCCCAAACGCATCCGGATAAGCACCGGGAATGCGTTATGTATGCATGTTAAACATTAACACGACGCCTCGATGGTCACGTTTGTTTCCTACTGTATGCTTCGTTGATCAATCACAGGTCCACAGCTGGAAGCTCTTTCCAAAACCGGCTAGGCGCACGAACGTCCGAAGCAATAATCGCAATAATTATGTTCGAACAAAATCACCAAACCGTACGAGTGGGCGCCCGAAAGCTTAGTAAGGAGCTCCCCTATTACATGTGAAGTATGGAAATAAAACGGTTCATCGCTTCTTCACTTTGATTATTCGCCACAGCGCGCAACGGACAGAAGAAATTTTTCTTTTTCCATAGCGTCATATGTTATTGTGCTTAACGCATGTAATATCGAATCAACTAAAAAAAACAATGCACGTCCCCCGGAAAAAGGAAGGAATTCTCTTTTTATCGTCCATATCGGTAGGGAAAAGGAAAGGAAACATGCGCATCCTAAAAGCAACCACCGAAGCTCAGGTGGCTTCTTTCCTTATCCACCCTTTCGGCGGCATACGTATCCATTCTCAAAGCCCTATAATTATTACAACCATGTATTGCCGATGTGCAAGGGTGCGGACTTTTACCAACTTTTACCATCAACTACCAATCCAAAATCAACGACTCATCGAATGGAACACCCTTCCCACCCACCATCACAGACCTCTCATCAGGATGTGATGTACTTGTGTTGAGTTGTAAATGTTGTTTGCTGTTGTTCTGTTTTTTTCCCTGCACTTGCTTATTTTTTCCTACTCCTTTTCTTGCTCAACATAAAACTGTATTCTTTTTGGGTTTTTTCGTTTCGTGAGCTCGATTACTTTCACTTGCGCGCACGAAACAATAACCTCATGGCATCAGGGACGGTTATATCCAAAATCAAAATTCGAACAAAACAAACAAGCGCATTGGCGCGGTTTACGTTGCAATGACCTTTTTTGCTTTTCATTTCACTATGTCCACCATACGACTATTTTCTTTTTTTTTTAACATGCGAGGTCGATTGATAAAATCGGATGATAATAATTACAAGGTATGTTCGGTAACGTTATCCTTTGCCCAGAGATATTATCTTGCTAGTCGCAATCTGGTGGTCTCTGTCATAAGTGGCATCTTTTGTTTATTTCTACTTCTATGTGATGTAATTATAGTGGATGACAATCTTTTCTTTGTCTTATATCAAACGAGCAAGGACGGGATTTCCCTTTTAAGTGTGTTCCGTTCGCTTCAGAATCTTTCATCCTACGAATAATGCCGTGAGTGGTAGAAGGAATTAAAAATCAATTAAAAGATAAAACTAAAATCATTCGTTTCTAGATAGGATTTCGATTGACTAATAAACGTCACAAAATAAAGCTCGTCACATTAAATTTTGTACCTATGTTTCCTTATTTGGCGCTTTAGGAATTTATTCCAAAATAATACGCCCTAATCGATTCCATCAATTCAACGAGCAAAAGATCGCTTCTTAAGCTACAGAATTAACGATGCTTAACAAACACACGACGAGTATGGTTTTCCATATCCATCCATGATATGAGTAGAGCGAGAACAATACGAGTGCGAACTGATTTTGATAAATCTCACACCATTTAGCATAAATTTGAATGTTAAACAAGATCGAACGCATGGATTGAAATGGATGACGGTATGGGAAGCCTCAAGCGGTCTGCTATCAGCAAACCGCCAAAAGCGGGTTTTTAGTTGAGTAAAAATCCACAGATGGAGTCAAATTCGTTTTGGCTGAGCTGAAATTTGTTGATAGATCTTTTGACAAGTTCAAATTCGCAATTTCAACTCGATAGGCACCATTACAATCACTGTACATCTACTCTACTATCAGAAGTACATCTTTTATGCTGCCCATGCAACTGGTTGTAATCTGAGTTGAAAAACCCAGGGTGAAATAAAAACCCAGTCCTGCGTACCATTATTAATTAGTGAATTGTGTCATAAAGTTGACATATTCCTACATAGTAGTATGTAAGCCGAATTGTGATTACTGGCAGCAAGTTCTGTTTCAAAGTCAAACGCAAAATCATAAAAATCAATTAAATTAGAAGTAGAATTAGAAGTAGAAACACACTTCACATTGATTTTTTGGACTACTGCCTGCTCCAATTCATGGATCGAAATCTATGCTGCTCCAATTAATGGATCGAAACCCATCCTGCTCCAATTCATGGATCGAAATCTATTCTTCAACCATTTCAATAGATTTCAAAAGCAAACATTTTTTCATAGCAATACTACTTGGAAAAAGGATACAAATATTTATGATATAAAAAAATTCACTTACTTACTTACTTACTTACTACACTAAAACACTGCAGTGGTTCAATGTGTTACAATAGCAGTGTTACAATAGGATCATATCATTTCACATATTATAACTAGCGCAATCGAAGCCCTTTGTGTGCGATGTCATCTCTTGAATATCCGATTAAAACTCACAGATTAAATACCATGTTAGAGACACAATATTCCCTATACATCACCCCTCCCCACCCGTTATGTCTTAAGGCGATACTCGATACGCCATACGTATTAAAAAGATACTCTACTAAATTGTTAATATTCACGTCCGCGTTCACGTTTGAGTAATTTTATAAGGAAAAAAATCCGGAAAAAATATTTTCTTTGAAAATATAGCATGATTACCTTGATTGTATAACATATTTTCCATTTACGTTAGTTAATGTTTTCGTATTACTAATCGTCTTTTACATAAAAGCTTTGTGAAAACAGTGCAGGAAAAAATACGAAGCAGTTTTGCTGAAATTCAGCACCAGAAGAAATCCAGGGCAGATGAAAAAAAGATTATTGTGAGCAGACATAATCGCGACGATAAAGGTTGAAAGTAATTAAAAACAAATAAGCAACACAAAAACTAATCGCCATATCCTCCGGCAATGAAGGTGTGTGTTTGTGTGTGTGCCAAGCAAGTTGTCGACATATGCACGCATTTTTGCCAGATGCCACCTTTTTTACTTGCGTCGAAGTGTCGCAACCATCCCTTTCCATCCAATCCGGCCATCCCCTGTAAGGCTTAGCTTTGATATCGAGCTTCTATTTTTTCATCGCCCTAAGGCAAACAAGCAAAACACACAAGCTTACACACAGCATGTACGGGCAGTTGGCCACCGTTGGTTGGCCCTCTGCCACCTCGCAACAGACAAAGTGGTTCTACGTCGAGTAGTAGGCTCGATTACGGAGGATGTAAGCATTGACGTCGGAGCGCCGTGGCTAGGCACCGAGCTAGGCAGCGGTATGAAGTGTCCGTCGAGAGTGGGACTGAAATGTAGCACTGGGCCTACAAAGCTGTGCGTATGTGCTGAGACCAACTGTCGGGACTGTCGATTTGATTTCTCCTGATTCGGTGAGTTATAACTTCCTGTCCGGCAGTGCCAAACACCGAGCAGGTCGGCGAACATCTGGGGACCAGGGCAGGGCATATAAGTTATCGTCGGCTCAGAAGGCTCATGACTTCTGATTTGCCTTTTATTGCGCAATTAAAACACGAACGAATGCGACATTTTATTGCGAAACTTGCTAGCCAGCAGGTTAGCAGCGTTCATTTAACCAAGCGAAGGATGTATTGCTTACGAACGCACAAAGTATGAAAAAGCACTCGTGGTGCTACACGAACATGTACTGCAGTGTTAGACTGCCTTATGGCTCAAAATCATCTTCGCTCAACAAAGGGGAAGCCCTTGTAAATATCAGGTCAACGGGAATTTATACACGCAATTCACGAGCACGAAGCAAACGCAGTTCAATAGTCGCCCTTACATAAGCGGTGAAATAGTTTCACTATTTAATCGAAATTTCAACTGCTCTTTAAATCCACTGCTAAGTGCGCTCGTCCCAATCATCGCTAATGAGATTATCTCATCGCAGCGTAGTGGAGCGCGCAAATTAAACTGGAGCAAATGGCCGTTCTCCTGGGCAACTATGTCGCTGATACTCGAAACGCCAACCTGAACGATGCTGTTTCGTAGCATAATTTACCTCGCAAAAAACGTCACTCAAATCGTTGGATTGCGTTCATTAGTCTTTCGCCCGCTCAGTCACACCCGCCTTTCGAAGGAAGGTAAATATTGATACCAGTTTCGGTCATTTCTCTGCTGCTCCAATTCGAACTTGTTTCTTAACTGCCCAAAAGCGTTATGTCCGTATCTTTTGTGCGGATGGTAGGAGTATAAGTGTTGTCCTGCTTTACGCTATTCCAAACCCATTTTTATTCCCCATACCAGCGTGGGAACCATTGTACCGCACCGTCTAATGGGACCAGCAATGGTACAAAATAAATAAAATTCGCTTACACTTTTTAAAGAGGAAAAGAAATGCACACCTCTTACATCTCTAACGCGCTTCCGCACGCAACCATTCAGTATAAGAGTTCAACCATCGCATGAAATAGAGCACTAGCCCACCATTAAACTAGACCTACTGCTGAAACCTGTAGACACGACCAAGAAGAAAAAAAAAGAAAGCAGTAAAACATAATTTGTCGTTGACATAACTTTTATAAACAAATCAATCTACTTTCTTATCTACGATACAAATCTCGTGTTGCGGGTAGGCGTCGGCTCGGCCTAGGAGACCAAATGCGAACCGGGACGGTGTCTCCGGGTGGATGGGAGAAAGAAATTAAGTAAATAAATGGGTTGCGGCTCGGTCGGCGTGCGTGTGAGGGCTTTCTTTAGCTTTGCCGATCCACCGATGGATTTGGGCATTTCGGTGCGAAGCGCGACGATTGCACAACCATACCAACCACCCAACTCAACTCGGTCATCCGTGAGCGTGCTCATAATTTGCCGTGCATGTGCATCTTGCTACAATACTTTACTCCAGTTTTTTCCCCGTTTCACGGTGCCATGCATATATTGGTGTGCCGATTTTTTAGCACCACTTTAAATTTTATGTTAACTGTGGCGGTCTTTCGTAAGGCGAGAAGTGAAAGAAAACATGCGGAATGTGGCTGAAAACTGAAAGAAATGTATTTGCTTGTCCTCATGTTGTAAAGTATTACTTAACATGTTATAAAATAATGTCTCTTTCAATTATTAAAATATATAGCACGGGTATCTCACTAAATGAACCAAACCTGAAGAAATAAACTTTCGATATCGCTATAATCAAATTAAACGATGGTAAACAATGCAACCTAAAGATTTTAAAAAATCTGTTTTTTTTTTTTAAATAAAACACGTTTGTTTGGAGTAGTGTTTTCCAAATTGTAAAAATATTGAATACTTTCAATATGTTATAGAAATAAAACAAAATTATCAAACATTCTTTAACAACTACTCTACACCTGATTGAAAAATCGTCGCTCGACTGTGAAGTGCTACTGAACGACACTATTCTCGCCATGGGGCCAAGAACAGCTCGTATCGCGCGCGTCGTCAAGAAACTTTCCAACAAAGATGAAAATTATGCATTGTACTATGATCGGACACAATCAACATATCTTCACGACTAGCTCCACATGTTGTTGTCGGGGAGTAGTTCAGCTCAGCACCTCTTCCCCTTATATCAGCCCGACCCAACATCGACAAATATCAAGGTTAATTTCTGCCAGGAACTTCATTATGTGCACCCGCAGCCGAAGTACAACCGTATCGGTGTAACCTTTCGCTGTGTTTTAAGTTTTAATTGCTCGGTCCACTTAACTGGAGTTGTTGAATGCACGTGACCTGCGCAACTAGATGATTCTATAAGTTACCTTTAGGCGTGCGCGTTCTTCAAAAAACGTTCAAGATCATACTCGCGTTTCACGTTTCAAGGTGGTCGATTGCTTTTTTTTTTGTAAACAATTATTCTTCTTTCGTTATGAAAAAGATGTCTAGTGATGTAGAAAGTGTTGCGTTGTAGGGAAAAAGCGAATAGGAGGAAGATTTAAAACCTTTAAGAATTAATAAAAAAAATTACCTTGGACGTGAAACAACCAAAGTATCCCTTGAGTGCAGAAATCACATTACTTGTATTGTATTATACCAATGTTTTACACCTTACACAAAGCAAATATTTCGTACGTACCCATACGTATTGAAAAAAAATGAATAATTTGTTAATGCTTGCAAATACAGCAAATCACTCATACTTCATAACCACACTCTCCACAGTATCGTTAGCAATTATTTACCTCGAAACTACCATCTGATAAGCTCCCGAGAGCCATATTTAACAAAGTTCAAATCCAACCCCTTTCCGCCGGATGTCAAAGGCGCGAAAGTGCTGTCAAAGACTGCAGGTGAAAATGATCCTCCCGGAGTTGTGCGATCGTTATCGTATCCGGCCATATCCGTATTCCACGCAATTCCGAATACCCCGTCCTGGTCGATAATCGGCCTGCCGTCAGCGACACAAAGATAACTTCCAGTTCCTTCCAGCGTACCACTCTGATTCCGGTCGTCTCCTGCGGCTGGCTTAGCTCGCTAAATTTTAATCTCCCAAACCAGGTGGCTATCGGACTATCGGACTAACCGACTGTGGCCGTGCGAAAACTCTGATTGTCAACACTTGTACACCTCCGGCGGCCTTACGACGTGCCGATGGTGCCAATCAATCATCCTCAGCAATGCCCAACAAAGCATAAGAGGGCCTACTGGTAGCGGACGCGAAGAGAAAGATCACGGACGTCTTTCACGCCGCTGCAAGCGACGTGCGTATTCGCCGTTTTTGGCAATTTATCTGAAATTGAGCGGGAAAGTTTGACGACGTTACGGGCAATTTTTATCCGCCCCATCTCGATTTCGTATCCCAGCCCCCTTGTCACGCTGTGTGTTTGTGAGCGTGCTAGTGGCTGTGTCAGTGATCAATCTCGTTGCGCACCTAAGTCAGACGTCTCCACATTCACACCCCTCTGCTGTTGCTATTGCTGCATCCAATCAGTGTAAAAACATAGCGCGGTCATAGACCTCTAGCCAATTTTGGCAAATGCGTTTCGCGCAGAATTAAAACCGACAAAGCTCGGCTCGTTTCGCTTACGGCACTGAAGCTACACCAACAAAACATAACACGAAATATGTCGAGGCGGAGGTATTATGTCAGTTAGACAGGATTTTATCTACACACCAACGATTTATGTTTGATTTTGTTGAATCCGTAGTATACTTTTTGCTGTAGGCAACTATAATTTATGACAAATTTTCCATTAGAGATCATTTGTAATATTACTTATATTCAAAATATCATGGAATGTATAAAAGGGCTTAATAAACACAGGTGGCGAATCGTAAACCGGATAAAAATATTCAAACCTTTGGCTACACAGATTATTAAACAAAAATATAAATATCGTAGTTAGATACTTGTACTGATGTTCACCATACACTGCCACTTTTAACCATAATGCTCGGATGGCTGTGGTGTTAATAAATTTACTCCAAAAACACACGCTAACGGCGTATACAAACCTAACGCATTTACTATACAGCCAGATGCTCCCAGAAATGCACCACTCATTCCAAGTGGCTTGGATTAACATATTTTCACTTTTTATTGTGACTTATTGCTTTTCACACCAGAGAGTAAGGAGGAGAGTGGATATTTTTCGGCTCAACGGATGTCGGCAGTTTATGTCACCCGGAAGCATTTAAGAAGCAAATCCACCCCATCCACCTGTTTTCCGTCCGGAAAAGGCCAAAAGTAAAGCAATCGGACGCGTCACATTGACCGTGATGAATATGTTTTCTCAACCCACAGAGTAACAATTTGAAAGGGCTTGGGAATGTTTTCAAACACCTGGATGGAATTCAATGGGCTAGAAAGATAACATTCATTCGTCTTCTCACTATCCATCATGGTGAACTCATTTACGATTGTTACGTTTAAACAGCTAGCGTTCAATTGGTGAGTTAACTATAAACTTTTGTTAGTCGTTTCAAGCAGATTTCAGTGCAAACAGCACCTGTTTCATTTGCAACTTACCCTACCATAACGACACATTTTCTGCATTCGTCTTATGCAATCACGAAAAGTGAGCTCATTCTCCCTTGATAGTGCTCGGTATCAGTGTTCAATTGAAACAACTTTTTCTCCGGCCCAAAACCCAAACTTGCCACCATATTTTAATGTCAAAGATGACTGGCCGAAAATTATGCGACCAGAACTCAGCTTTGCTTTGCTGATGCGAATGCCGATTGCGACAGGGTGTCGATGCAAGAACGACCACCGCACAATCATACTGCTGGAAACCGGCCGACCTGCCGCTCTGAGACAGGTCGGGGTACCGATTGTAAAGCCATATACGGCAGCGTGGTCAGCTTGCGAACCTGCACCGTGGTGACAAGAACCTGCCTGCCTACCCGCCTGGGTGACTCCGTAACCCATATATCTGAAACTACTTTCCAATTTCCCACTTCCCCGGCAAAAGCCCACGTTTAACGAGAGTCTGGAAGGTAGCCCTATTTTTCGACTCCCAAAAAAAAAAAAAAACGACGATTTAAAACCAGCCACACCCTCACGGACTCTTACCACCCGCACCCGTAGGCGTGCAGGAAGCTGCACGGGCTATGCAGCAAGCAAATGGCAATAGGTGCAATTGCATAATTATCGGTGTAGTAACAAATGGGGCTAGGTCTGCAAGGAACTCGTTCAAAATGAGACAATTCGTACGAACCAATCTTGGGATGTTAAAACAAGTACAATCCCAAAAACCTTTCAACTTGAATCGCAATATTCACATTAAACAAATTCATATGGTGTTTGGTATAATTTATAACAACTTATAAAATTCATTTCACTTACAAATAAACTTTAACATTAACTTATCAATTAATCACATTTACCGTATCCCTCCGACAGTTCCAAATGAAAGCAGAATTAATACCATTCTCATTCGGCTCTTCCAAGAAAGCAATGTAAGCACTTTAGTAGTAGTAGCCTTCTCCCGAGAACAGCTTTCGTCCATTTTCACGAATTTTCATGGTTTGCTTTGTTAGCTCTTCGAAAGGAATGTTTAACCAGTTGACCCTGAAGCTATTTGCGCACCTCACTCACTTCACACATATGTGTCTTTTTGAGATGCCTTTGATTTTGTTATTCAGGCTTCCTTTCGTTTTCGTGACGAGGACACAACCACTTATTCCACCAACGGAACGGGATCGAACAGATTCGCCCACGGGCTTGAGGATACGGTGCATGAGGATACTTCCACACTGGATCCTTTCACTTCTGTCGAACATAATTCGACAGATTTTGGGGTTTTTTTTAATTTTCATACAATTTTTAGCCACCAAATTATTGCTGCCATGCTGAAACGGAATCCTTTAGCTGTCTGTTTGAGCAAACTGTCATTTTTGTAACCATAAAAGCAGCACAGTTTGACCGGCACAAGCGAGATCCAATCACACGCGGTCGCAGCATACGTGACCAAGTTATAATTTTCGATAATTGGAGCCCCTCGAAGATGGGATCTTCCAAATGTTGGAAAACAAAAGCAAAGAAAGCACCACATCAAAGGCTCACAACTTACTTAGTATTCTCATAACAATCAAAATTGATGCAAAAAGTGTTCAAAAAATATATAAGCGAAGAACTTTGCACAAACCGCTATATTTATCATAATAACAAAATGACATGAAATTTAAATGGATATGACATGAACTATTAAATGGTAAATCATATACACCGCTCATAATTAACGTTCTACCGCAAGGCTGATTATATTTTCAAATTCCATGGAAATGCTGACATATCAATTTCCCAGCGCCTGCCACGATCGAGCGACGATCACGAGTTGCGTTTGTTCTGTTTGTTAACATCATCTTCACTTGCCAATTTTTGCAAACAATCGTGCTTGTAACTCATAGCTCGACGTTGTGAATAAGACCTAATCTAATTAATCTAGCTTCTTTATCGTTGCAGCAGTCGCCAATCAGGCGCGGGCAAGCTCCCGTCTCTACACGAACAACGTGCACATACAGCGTGCGAGCGAGCAAGAAACGATAATCAAAAATATGTTAATACATCGTGCAGCCCATTTCCCATACGAGCAATTTGCAAACATTATCAGCACATTCTCACTGCAGCCGGGCGAATTGAGGGCTGGGCTGTATGATTTCGAAAGAAAAATACACACTTCACCCCGCCTAACAAAATGCCTTTATCTCGAGCAGTATCGATGCTAAACATGCCCGAGCAAAACATGAAAAACGAGAGAGGGAGAGAGAGATATAGAGAGAGAAACTGTGCTACCTAACGGCGCCAGCCAGCCGATTTGCCAATACGCTTCAGTTCGTTTACATTATGCTGCGCTTATCAGAAGCCAAAACCGTACGGTCAGTAACGGGTTAAATACCGAGGACCGGTGCGGGGTAGTACACATGCACAAACTCACGCTCAAGGCCGCTCACCGAAGGAATGCATACGCTAAAAGCGTGCAATTTTGCGTGCACAAACGAGCGGCATTTTAATAACTATCTTTCGCTCCGGCACCCCAACCAGAGCGTACGGACCACAGATAAAAAATGTAACTACAGGTTACGAATCGATGGCCGGTGATACGCGGAGCCCTGCCGCTCGTCAATTTTTGACAGACAGTCAAGTTGCTAGGAAGCACCGACATGCTTAACGAACGCACTGCATATTATTGATTTAGATTTCATCCAATTGCGTAGCTTATTGCGTGCTCATTAAGTTGCCTCAAACTTTATCGTTATTCTAATAACTTACTGTAGAGGCGTGGAGAGCGTGCAGGCTTTCGAGATAAACTTAAGTATGACCCAATCGGTGCGGGGCCACGGTGTAGGAACAGCTGTATAAGTAGCTGATAACGATTGCGGCACTTTAACTTTCACCCTCATTTGCTCGTTCATTCGTGCAATGTCGCCTCGTTTGCTCAATGAGCTTAGCTAAAAAGCTTCACTAGGAAGGTAACAACCCAACCACCACAAACAGAACGAACTAATTAGAAGACCGTGGAACGTTTGCCACGGTATGAGAAAGTGAAGAAAATAGTACCAGGATGGAAAGAGATAGAAAAATCGTAAGTTCATACACCCAAGCATGAAACAAGCTTGCCAATCTACCCCGTCCGATGAAACGATGAACGAAATTGGCCTACTTGTTTTCGCAATCCTTAACCAACGACCCGGTAGCCTAAGCGCACTGGAGCAACCGAACTGGGGTGAGATTTGGGTTCGATCTCTGCTCCAAAAGATTCCATGCCGTATGTGATTATGCCTGTGAGACCCGGTATGTAGCAAAAATTATAACCTCCCTCGGGTGTGGCCTACTTGGGCCAGCCGTGTTTACTCCATTTCGACAATTTGCTACCCCAAATACACGCAAGCACGCACTCATGTTTGTCTTACGCGACCGTACAAATGAAAGGGTAGAGAAAAGCTTCCAACAGCACCCACGGTCTCATTTCCTCAACACAAAATGATTTCTTCTCGAACACGCGTGCTCATGAGTGCTCCCATGCGATCGTTTATCTTCACAAGATCGGGCGTTCTAGTGTCCTCTTGCGGCTGTTTACACTGATTATCATGTGGTAGGCTTTTTCCTTCGCAGCTGGTGGAGCTGCTAGAGTGAGCTAATGATTGATAATTCGAACGAATTGCTCGCACTAGAGGGTGTAATTATTGACAAGGCCCTGTAGGGAGCGTGAGGAAATGTAGCGTGCTCTTTGCTTGCTTCGTAATTAGCTATGCGCGTACTTCATCGATTGTTTCAGTGCTAGAAGCATAGTGAAATATACGTAAAGCACACGAGATTTTTGAAAAATAAAGCAAAAGAAAAAGAGCAAAAGGATTCTTTTTTGCAGTTTTTACAATTAATCATAATATCATGAAAAAAAACCATCAATAAACTTAAATTTAAATAATGAAAATTGAAATTGAAATTCAAAATACGATTATATAGTCAGTAATGGTGATTTCAATGTTGTTTTAGATCGCTAATTAAAGACCCAAATATCAAACGCCTGCCAAATTTGTCACGCAAATAAATATTGAAGCATTGCTGCTGTAACATGCTTGACACGATACTGAAGCATTTGTTTATGCTATGAATTGCGTTCAACCGTTGAGTGTATAATCCAATCCAACAGCTGGTGTATAATCCATGAAAGATGTCATGAGAAACAATCAATCGGTTGATAATTTATTGCTTTTCGCATGCTCACAAGCTCATTCAAAAATTACGAGGCGGAATCGAATCCCAAGTAAATAAAATGCCACACAAAATGAATCTTTTATTTACATGTATTATGAGCGACAATGTAACGTTTTCTTCACAATAAAACCTCAAACCGGTAGAAAAAATCAATAAACTTGCTAGTAGATGCAATACTACAATTAAACATGAATATGTTATTCTGCTCCAACGACCAAAAGTTATCGTGCGCAGTACACTCATAATAAATAAATATACTCGTTACTCGTTCACTGCGCTCGTTCAACTTCAAGCTGCGTTAAAAGCAAATGTTTGCCCACCAGCGTCTTATCGCCAGCAAAGTTAGCCAATAGGCTCACAAGCGTTTAGCTATCCACTTCGTTCGCCACTTTGTAGTACTACTCACCATAGCAATCACTTTTTGCTGTCATCAGTTCCATTTCTGCAACTGTTTAAAGCGAATACGGATTTGATTAGCGATAAATTATATTTTTACGGTTCACTCGTATTACAGTCCGGTCAGGAACACCGTCGGCGAAGCCAGGTTACTTCTACGACAGTTCAATCCTAAGGTTTAAGCCGGTATGCTACACACACTTTCTTCGGTACTTTTGCAGTTGACGTAGGATCGCAAAACTTTAGCTAGATTGTTTGCTGTTTACTATGAGGCCAACACATGGGAATTTTAAGGGCTGTTATCTGGTGCACTGGGTGCCAAAGTAGACTACGTTCACTGGTGATCGAAAAAAGGAGCAAATCATGTTGAAATTGTCCTTAATTGGTGACGGCATGCAATTTGCAACAATTACAGCTCCCATTTGTCTACCTTTTTTCCCCTCGAATCTAATAATCCCTTTTTGCAGACACCTTCATGGGTGGTGTCGAGCGAGATACTTCCTTCGAAACCTTGAGCACCCTTGCCAGCATATTGGTTCACACGCAAATCTGATTCGCAATAAACGTGGCACGCAATTTCTAGGCAAGGATCTGTTTGATAGTTTCAACGATAAATTCAACCTTAAACATGACACGACCGCTAAGATCTCATGACCAGAAAGTGAACGGTGAGTTTTTAAATAATAGATATAATAGTTATTATATCATTCGTCGGTTTGCATTTCTTTAAGCGAGAATCACCATTTTTTTTGGTGCAAATAAAAACAAGAAATCCGATATTGTTCATTTATTGTAATTTGTGGGAAACACAAGTTTAATAAATAAATGTTCCGTATGAATTCATATTAGAATAAAAATATTTGTAACTAAACGGCCAACACAAAAGCAAGAGTGGATTTTATGAAAAATTTCCTTTAATGGTATAACAATGTCATAAATTTTTATTTCTTATGATACCCGCCCACACAATTAATGAAACTGAAAGAATCAAAATTACAACAAAAGTAAACGACACACGTAACGATACACCATAAAACTATATCAAGCTCACCCCATGGGACCGAAAATGTATACATATGACATGAAATATCACACCTGCAAACATGAAAACGAATTTTCTCATAACCTCCACTCGAGGTCACGCACGGGGAAAACAGGCATTGCTACCGAAACGAAGAAAAACTCGTATGTTAGTCGCAAGCAGTGATAAATGTATTACCGGGTAACCTAATCAGGCGGAATCAATCGGATACCTGTCTTCCCACCAAGGCGCTTACCGTAGAGCATGTGTTCTGAATGCAATACGTGATTGCGGTCCAAAAACGCACATTGCATCGTACTGCTTCCCGCCCCGAAGCAGTGTTTTTAACCGTACGCGTGCGAAGAAATAAGCCAGCGCATTAGACAGATGCTGTGCGGTGCTCGGGTTGCTCCAGCTTCGTTGCGTGTTGGCCGTGTGCACTGTATGTTGTAGGCATGTTATGCAAATATTTCGTATCAGCTAACCATTGCTACCTTTACCCCAAAACGTGTTGCCCCGACCATTTCTATCGGTATGAGTACATTACCTCAAATTTTGTAGCGCTGTTTTGGGGAGGCTTTTTCATACAGCAACACTTACTACACACTAGCGTCATATGAAATTGGTCATATACTTTGATTTGGACTTTTATTTCCTAATTTATACAGAGTAGTATAAAAACAAAAAAATAGATTTTATGCACAGTAAAATGAAGAAAACGTATTTTATATGGAGTATTACATATTGTAATTCAAATTATTTTACAAAGATAAAAAGATGACTATAAACGATTATTTTGGCCATAAAATAACTTCTTCTTCTTCTTCTATTTGGCGTAACGATCGAAGTCATGCCTGCCATTTTACTGGCTTTCTAGACTGATTTTACCACCATAGCTGGTTAGTCACTCCTCGCTAGGGGGAGACGGTCCGAATGGGATCATGGTACCGGTCCTGTCGTGTGAAAGACCGGCGCCGCTACCACTACACCACCGGGCCGCACCATAAAATAAAATAAGTAACCATTAAAAATATAGTTCTAAAATGCATAGAAATGTTCAAAAATATATCTACTTATGCTTTGTAACATAAATTTCAGTTTTGAATAAAAAATAACAGTTAAATACCAAAATCTTTTGGCAGATTTGTAGTTTTTTTTTTGAGCTAACAAAATCTTGCAGACTCTGGGGATAAGGGTTGAAAATTAAATTCAAGAGCATTAGGAAACAAAAATAGTAAAAAAACAATTTACAATTAATTACAATGTATTTGAAGATTTTGGGACATGGAACTAAACCTTTTGTTACGATCTTTCTAACGTTTCATCATATCATTTTATTTTGGCGTTAAGACCAACAATTTAAAAAAAAAACAAAACCAATTATTTATAATGATTTTTTTTGCCAAATTCTACATTTGAGAGTTAAAATAAAATCAATTTTAAGATGCAAATGAGGTGAGGGGGACAACAAGTAAAATAAACAACATCGCTTATGGACAGAAATGACACAACACGCGAAAAGTGTCATTCAATGCGTTCCTGACCCTTATATTATATTGCCGCCTGTTCAACCGCCACCTGCTGACGCATAAGACGCTTTGTGTATTATCGTTTCGTGTAAGCAGGATTTAAATAATCAGCCCATATCGATTACGTCAGCGAGACGCATTGTACGGCCCCAATCGAAGCTGACATTAGAATCAGGTGCAAAGCAGAAAATGCAGGAAATGCATTAACAACCGCAAACTCTCGAAACTGCAATCGTGCACGGGGTGGCAAGCATGTGCGTGTCAGACTCTTTGCGTCGTCGTTAATGCATCTACACACCACAGAAAGCACTAACTCGTTTGAGAAAAAACATTCATTTATGCCATTTGAAATTTTATGTTTTTTCGAGGTGGAAATGAAAATATGTGACCTAAGCCACACTCACGTTCTGACAGTGCATGATAGCTATTGGGCCGTGGTACAGCAAACATTTTTTTTTTTGGTGCAATCAGCTTCCCAACCAACCCAAACGGTTTGCATGCTCAGCGCATCGGTGAGGCAAGGTTAGTGTGGTTTGTGAAATGCCCAAGTGAAATGGAACACAATCGATGCGTTCCTGCAGCGCATTGGTGAAGGCAAAGCACACTTCACAGCGACCGATGAAAATGCAAGGGCATGCGAGTATTGCGCGAAATGCATCATTGCACCCGACGTATTCGACCTGATCAGCTACCCTCCATCCTCTAGTCTGCTTTGGCGGGGTGAGATTCCGATCGCTCGAATTACGACGAGCGGGAGCAGTGTGAATGGAGAGAGCAATTGTATAATCAACCATGAGCGCTTTTCACCCCATCCTTTCTTCTCCCGATGCAGTGGCAACGCGAGACGATCGTTAACGCTTCGTCCCGCATGGTCGACCCAGCGAAAGAATTGTTGGAACAAACGATGGAAACCTAAGGTAAACGAAACTGACTCTGGGAACCAACCCGATATCGAACCGTGCGTTACTGCCCGGTTGTCGCATTCGACCTGCACCAGAAATTATGCAATTCAATCCCAGCACCTCGGTGCATTCTTTGCCAAACATCTATGCCTTTTGTACGAAGGGAATGCACGGGGCAAACAGTCAGAGAATAGCAGAATAAATAAATTCATACCTCTAACGCAATCCGTCAATAGTTACGCATCGCATCGCTGTTTCGTTTCAATAGCTTCTCAAAATGCGGTTAATTAAGTCTAACATGCGAATTGGGCGCCTGAAGAAGGTTTCTGGTAGTTTTTTGCTGTTACAGCAGCGCCATCGATTGTTTCTTCTTGTGCTGCTATTGCATCTTGCTCTAGCTTGGGACACCTGACAGGTGTTATGAGCAGAGCATACTTTCTAATGGTTTTTTAATTTTACCTTCTTTACCTTTAATTTTAACTCTTTCTCGCTTCACACACACACACACATACACGCTCATTGTGGATTTTACTTTTGCATTAGTTTCATTTAACTATTAGAGAAGTAAGGATTAAATATACGGTAAGTTGAATTGTAGTACAAGAGTACTTGAATTTGGAAGACTTGTTTTTAATAAATTCGTTTACATTGTATTTTATTAGTGTAACAGAGTGTCCATACTTAAAATCATGACATGGGAATTTTTTTTATAAAACAAATTTATTGAACAAAAAAGGAAACACATTAAGGGCAACATTTAACAATGCTTCACGTAACGTAAAAATTTACAGGCAACAATTAAGGACGTCTAAATCAATCATATAATCGTTGTTCCCGACGATGACGATGATGTAGTTGGAAAAAGATTTCAGAATCACACTATGTGATTTGAATATTCCGTGAATCTTCATTTATACATTTGATTTGGATACCCATTGAATCGCTGAATAATTACAGGCTTATTTCTATAAAAAATATTTTTACAAGTGTCCGCCTAAGAGAAACATAAGTAATGGATCTTAACTACAGCGAATATTTAAACGAAATAATTCAGTAATAGATTATGAACGAATGTACCGAATAATAGTATAACTGAACTAAAACCAAAGCTTCTAGTGAGTAATCTCCTCAACAAAATTATGGGCACTTTTTGATCAACTACAATCCCATCGTTTTAAGTAAAAATTAAATAACATTAAGTTTTTTTTAAATTAAACCAAAAAAAGAAGACATCAACTTAGTCATATTCAAGGATAGTCACATTTTTAAGCATTGAACTAAAATCCAGCAATGCATGGCATAAATGTTACAAAATGCAAAAATAGAGATTGGTTTTATGCAACACATCATATATGCCAGCCTTATTAAAAAATTAAAACAACAATTCTTGAAAATTGTAACATTTCTTTTACATTAACTATGCTACAATTCTGCTGGCTAGTGCAGATTCCACGGAGTATCTTAAATAAAGCCAACTTATTAAAAATGTCATTTGAATGTTGGATCTGATATATAAAAAAAATATTTATTTTCAGCATTACCTTGAATCGCCCTTCTGCTCCTTTCGAAAATGTTCATTTAAAATATTGACGAGAACAGAACGTGTCCTACGAGGATCGTAGTACCCATTCTTCCGTAAGAACGTTTCTGCATTGGAGCAATTGAACATAGTACGAGAAACAGGAAAAATATTACATTAGTACCCGGTAAAGAAGGTTGCTTGTTTTTTCCAAGTTAAGACAAAACTGCTAGGGCCAGTGCCAAGAACATTCGTCTATCCAACCGGTTTGCCCGATTTTCAAGGACTGCACGGGACCTTCGACAATGTAAAGGTTTTGATAGTTTCACACATACAATTGGGGGTTTTTCAATAAGAAGTAGTTTAGTTCAAGAATGAAATGAAAGGGATAAATCCCCTTCAAGAATGCTTTTGAAACGGGATAAATAGGAACGAACAAAGATTCTATAGCAAGTAAATTGCCAAGGTATTCTATGTAACCTTCAAACAGGAGGGAGAGGGTGATGCTAAAAGCTGGGTATTCAGCGAATAATGTTATGCAATGTCACATAATCAATTTTACTTCCGGAAGAATGTAAATAGCTTTTTTGTGATATAGTCAACTCTGTTTAAAACAGTGAAATACTATCAGAAAACACAAAACAGAAAAATAATAGTAGTGAAATACAATCTACAAAGTATAATTTTCTATTTTCATTTGATGCTACGTATTAAACATTACTGCAAGCAACCGGTTTATTGGCAATTATATCGCTTTTCTTATGACGTTACTCCGAAACTAACTTTTCACCTGCACTATGCATATAACCATGAATACTTAATAATCCTTTTAAAATTTGGTATTTGGTATTTGTTTTTATACATTTCATTAAACACATATTAATACTTATCCATTTTTTTAAATATCTTTAATTATTTTTTTCTTTTTGTATTTTTCTTTTTTTTTTTAATGATGAATATGTTTTTCGTCGGATGAGCGAGGATGGTATATGAGTGTGAGGAGAATGTTGTGCTGTGCTGTGGATTGTTATACTATCAATATTCACATGCATGAAATCACAGAGTTTGAAATTTTCGATTCATTTAAAAATCGACAGAAAATACAGAAAGGAACCAAGTCAATGTTGTACGTTTTTGGAATAGGTCACTTGTTGGAAATCCATGGTTTAAGATGGGCATATAATATAATAAGTTCAGAAATAGGTGTAAAGCACCATAAAATCAAATTGTGATAAAATGAAGTATATCTATTCATAATTGAAATAATTATAGTTCATTGCTTTACACATTTGACCGTATAATTACATGATAGTTGCCCGTTGTGCTGCAAGAAAAAGTCACAGAATAGCTTCCATCTATCATCGCACAGTCACAGAATAGCTTCAGTGTTATTAAAGAAAATGTAGCCACTTGCTGCCCCATTTCCCTCAGGCATCCAGTGATATGAGGTAGGCAGGATTGAAACAATACCTGTAGAAAAAAAAAAAGCAAGCGCGCGAAAGCAATGGAGCTGGTTTTGCGTGCCGCTGGATAACGCAACATAAATCTTGTCCACTCTAATTTATACGATAAAACCTATCGACTAGTGAAAATAAACTAATTCGAAATGGTAATCCTGAGCGGTTGGTCACCGCCTTCCCTGATCGTCAATCGTCGCGATACGGTGGACTGTTTCGCTTGGATCGAATATTTATGACACTTTCGATGCTCAACCGGCTCACTGCGATGGATTTTGATTTTTCATTCAAAACTCACTCACTTCCTACCAGCTTTTCGGCCCTTGGATTTGTGGAACTGGAACGAACTGGCTGTTTCGGAAGAGCACGTATCGAGGGCTGGCGAACCAAAACGTTAAATTCCGCCCATCTCACACATGAGGGTTGAAAGTGGCGTCGACCAGGATCAAATCATCGGATTCATCTAAATTGAGTCTCTTATCGAGTGTTTTCTCACGCTAGCTGACGGTCACTGTTGTACGATCCAACGTCCTAAACCGCTCCACCCGAATCCGAAGCGAGACGTGCCAAAATGAACTGCAACTTATCTATCCAGCCAACCATTCATACGAGTGATCGCATCTCTGAGCGGACAGCCGAAAGGCTAGTGAAACGTGCAGCAAAGTTAAACGTGGCCGTTTAAAAGTTTTCTTTTTGTGTGACACGCTTAGGCAAGCTAGGTTTGAGTAGTTTTTTGCAACGATTCCGTTCCTTGTTTTTTGTTACACCGTGCTGATTATGTGACGCGGGAACAACAAAAAAACAAACACTGGTAGACCAATTAACCAATCAAACTTTTCCAGCGACACTCAATCATCGGCTATACTCGGGAGGTTTGGAAGTATTTTCAATGAAAAGTGAAACGGAGTCTAAGAGAACATGCAAAAACGAAGTAAACTACACCAGTTGTCATCTCTTTGGGCTGATGGCATTAAAATAAAAAAAAAACATTCAATTGGTTTGCACCGCCTTTTTGTACCCAACAGTCAGAGAGAGTCACGGTCACAGTTACATAATGCATTTAGCAGCAAAAGCATAGATGTTCGTATTAGTAGGACACCATTTCGTTTTCACATGTTTTGACGATGTCCCCAGTGCTATGATTCAGAAACTAAACCATTTCCCATCTCACAGGTGTCATTGTGGTACATCTGATACGTCATTTTTCATGTTATCATTTCCAAACCTTCCATATCACCATATTGACCGCGTTGCAATAATTTGATAGAATCTACAAATTATGTGTGCCACTGTGTGCCTGTCTGTAGACACAAATGTCTAGCGACACCAGCATTTGAAGAAACACAAACAGGCCAGCAGACAAGTTAGAAAAAAGGTACCCGCGCCTGCTGCTATTTCATCGATCTGCATCTGAGCAACGTGTTGCATACCGTTTCGACACAGTGACATTTTGATCAACGGTAACAGTTGATGTTCCCCCTTGCAGGTTTGACCAAGAGGCGAAAAGTTTTGCATTTTGCATGCATTTTAATGATAAAATGTGTGTTACTGTGGCGACAATATTAAGTAATATATTTAACAGTTTTCCTAGTTTGCACAGTTTTTTAACAAACGTTCATTTCAATAGCTTGAAATTGAGTCTGAGTAATCATACCTTTTGATATGAACTATAAATAACATATACATGGATTAAATTTCTTTAGATAAAGAATTTGGATGTATAAAGTGGTTAAAATAATAACTAATAACTAATAAAGATGAAGTGATCATGACTGTCTATTAAGCCCACTTAGCCAAAAGCCCAATGAATTTTAATAAAGCATCCTTGTTATGCAGCATGTAACACGCAATATAAAAATCAATGACCAGTTAGTATAATAATGACGAATGACTTTCCCGAAAAGTCGTTTTAGAGTTATAAAAGTATGATCAAACTAATATTCCTAGCGGTTTTATTATTTTTAAATACTGAATGGCTGAAGTCAATTACAAACAATAGCACTATTCGGAGTCGATTTCTTATTCACTTAAATAACAATGACATAAACTAACATTGCATCATCGTCACATCACCCTGAATATTACAAATAAGCTCATACTTTAAATAACTAAATAAGTGATGAACACTAAACCAGCGATAAATGAATTATCCGTATGTTTTATCGCAAAAAATATGTATAATAAAAATTTCCAACCGAAAATCAATTCACAGAACAAAGCAGGGCCATTTATCTTCACCCGCATACCATTAATGTCATAACTATTAATCAAACTTCCTGTCAAATTTCACTCGTTTGCAAGCTTCTAGAACCGTGGGAATAAAATCTTCTATAAAATGCTACTGAAGCTGCAAACGAATAATATAAAAAACATGTTATTCTCTCCCAACACCGAATCTGTAATTCTTCCCAATGTAACAATGTTGTTTCTTTTACCATTTATTCTTCCACTTAAAACGAACCCACAATTGGCAGACTCAATAAAAAAAAACGATGAAGCGTTTTGCTGTCGTGTCCTCGCTTTGATGTGAAACGTCGCCGAATCAATCAAACATGGTTCCGTTTTGCCAAAATATTGTTTTCTTTCCGTTCGTTCGGTTTATAGAGCACCAATTCGATGACACAAAACCGTCACCTGATGGTCACCGACGTTTAGTTGATGTTTCCGACGTAAACTTTCCGTCTTTTATTGGCCAAACCTTGAAACGCACCAAAGGTCACATAAATCATCCGCGCAGTAGTTGTGGACGCGATAAAGGTGTGACCTTTAATTGATGCGAAATACAGTGCTTAGGTGGCTAAAAATGTGGCCACGTGTTAGAACCATATGGTCAGGAGTATTAAAATCGATTTATAAAATGGAGAATTTTGTTGCTATTGCAAACAGTAATAAAATAGTAATCGATTGTATTCGGTATAAAAATAAATATATCAGATCGATTGTGGTGAATGGTTCGAATGGATTTCAGCAAAACCTTTTTTCAAAAACAACAAAATTACAAAAAATAAACTAATTTAACCAACTTTGCGGTTCGTAAAAACATAGTTCTTTCTATTTGTGAAATAAATTCATAACAAACATAGCAGGTCAGATCATGTCAAGCACAAGACAAATGATGCTTGTTCGTGTTCACATCGTGAGGTTTATCTACACATACTTTGTCTAGCATTAATCATAATTTCTGTTGTACACCTGGTCTGCCTAGTGCTTTAGTCGAGGCAGCATTTATTATCAATCATGATGATAGTTTCATCGCCTGCGAAAAAGCTTCGTTTTGCGAACAATGCATACTTTTTATATCTTCACGAATTCTGTTTATTACACCGCGGTCTTCTGAGCCACAGAAAAGCTGAAACATTAATTGCCACACGATCAGACATAATTGTTGTTACAAATTCAAACTTAATCAACTATTTTTCAACATATTTCAGTTAGTTGTAAGCAATTTTAACAACATTATATCAATATTATTTCAACTGCTTAAGACCTATCGTCAACATTCTATATACTATCAAAGGAAAATCAAGAACTGCCGCGTGTAAAGATGACGATCGTACGTTTTATTTATAGTATAGTGTATAGTAAAGACGACGCATGTGTTAATGTGCTACTACCTAATGTCACGTGTCTGTAACACCCCAACGAAAGGACATTTCATACAGCATGCCCTACTAGAACCACGCTGCAGCTATCATGACTTATGCTCCTAATCACACCAATAATTTATTTATCCTTGAGTCTATAGAATATGTCAACGGAAAAGCCACGTAGCACTAAACGCACTCAGAGCTGCCATCCTACCTACTGTTTTCGGAAAGGTAAACTCAACGTCTAGTGTTTGCCATTTGATGGGGGTGGATAATTTAACTTCCCTGGTTTGAAACACTAAAGGCCAAGAATGGGATGGACGGTCATTTTGTATTTTTTTACCTTCTAAGTGATCAATGATCACGTCAAAGTGAATGTTAAAAAATGTAGCCACATTTTAAACAACTTTTAATCTTTATTAAAAAAAACTTGCAAGCAGGAGGAACGACTCGTTTAACAGGGACAACTACCATGCTTCATAGTTTTGCATTTTAAAATACAAAAGCGTTTTAATCTAAAGTTGGCAAACGCCATCCAAGCTTGTATGCCGACTAGTATCGGCACAATTAAGTTCGTGCGTTTAAACCTTTTATTATGGGTTAAATATGAATTTCGGGGATACACCGTTACCCCGTTCTCAAATTGAGCATGGCAAAGCTCCAGGGTAAAATGATCGATAGCATATTTTCCTTTGCAACCTATTATACACACGCTAGGTATTTAATAATATAGTATTTTCTACATATTTGAAAGTACTGTACTGTTGTTAATAATTTATATATTTATTTTTTGATAATATACTCTATCGTGCTCTGGGCTTAACACAAATTATTTTTCATCGTTGACATCTACGTACTTCAACAAATTATAATATTAAAGAGCCAGAAAAACACATCGCTAGTGCAAATTAAATTTTAATTTGAAACTGGTGGAATCCAATGCATAGTTTCATATTTCTCGTGACTTCTAGATAGCTTCGTATTATATCCATTCCAACAATCGACAATCAACCAAATCAAGATAAAAAAATCCGTTGAGTGAATAGTTAGTAAGGCATCTGCGATACAGTTCTTCGTAACCTTGCGTTCTTCTAGTGATGTTTTCTTCGCGTTTTTTCACTTAAAAGTGCTTCGAATTTTTTGTTTACTAAAAAAACACGAACGTTTCGAACACCCTTGGGGTAGGTTCTCTTTTCGGCCCGAAAAAAGGCCGTACACCACCCCGGTCCCGATCGCGTGTAGTACATGATGAAAGATATCCTATGCTTTGTGGAGGAATATTTGTTCAATCCTTCAGTAAGTGAGCCAACTGCCCCGAGCGATGGATACGCTGAAGCTGTAAAACAAAAACCGACACAATACAAACGGGCATAAAGCGGTGATGGTACACCATCACCGCTCTACCGCAACTTCAGCTACTTTCATTGGATGCATGATAAGCATAGTGGAGAAGGGCAGGGTGTGGACTGTACAAATGAAAGTGAAAAGAGACCAAACTAAAATCAGAACAGCGTAATTTATGCTGTCCGTCGGTCCGTTCGAGGCTGGGAAAATATTACCCGAAGGTTTCGGTTGGGTTGATAGTAAGCCGAAGGAATTTGGATTTCCGAATGGGTGACGTATTATGACTGTTGGACGTTCTCCGACACAAAACGTGCGAATATGATTTATAGAAGCGTTCCTTGTAGTAACGCTGATTCGAAATTTATTTTCAATTCTATTCATTTAAATTATTTTTTTGATTTGAGTTTTGATTTGAGATTTTTTTGAGTTTTTTGATTGGCTACTTAAGATCGTCTCTACCACATTGTATCACATTTCTTCAAACACATTGTAAATCCGGAACACTGAATTTCAAACATCATATATCTTAGCTATCGTATTTATACAATCATGTATACCAAATAAAATATGAATCATCGGGCTCGTCCCGTTTCGCTCGGGCTTGCAGCTCAATATGGAGATGCCTCACGCGAGGTTTTGTCTAAAAAAAAACACGCGGTGTTTTATCTGCCTTTTTAATTCCGCCTCGGCAATTTGAGCACTTGCTGCTCGTCTAATAACCTACACCGTGCCGTCCAAAAAAGCGCGATGCGTGATGAATTTCAGCCGTTCACTAAATCCGCTAAAATTTGATTATAACACTGGACGGATCCACATTGATTTGCGTGCAATTCCGAGAATGGAAGGACCATAACATATCCAATATCTATATCGTATGTTTTATCTATGAGATTCTTCCGAAAGTAATCCGCCAATAACTTTGAACAATATTATTTGAATAACACATATTATAGGTTTTTTATTCTAGGTACCAAATCTCAATACTATATCGTTTAAATTGATTTATGCATTATTGCAATAATGGATTGCAAAAATCGGTTTTATTATTTTCAACGAATTTCTTGAAGATGATTTGAAAATGAATTTTTTAAAAATATTGCCCCCTTGGTTTTAACAATTTTAAAAGAAGACTCAGGCAGGATGTATTATTTTGAACCAAGATTATCATTTTTTGTCATTTAGAAGGTGTTTCGGGCATAACTATAAAACAACTTAGAATTATGATCCCACACTAAGATATTGAGGCCCAAAAATTTGATGTCAATCTAAACCAAATAGCGATTGAATATTGCGCTGTATAGTAACAACACCATATTTTTTAGAACAATTGACGTCTTAATTGACGTCAAATCATATTTCAATGCACATAAAAACTGGTCTTTAAATAAAACATTAACTTTGCACCTTGACCTTCAGAACAATCTGTACATCTATATATATATACGGCCGATTGTGAACTCACCGATGATAGGTAATGGCCATCGGTTGATGTTTGTACGATCTACCGAGGGGCCAAAGTTCGGAAAGATCGAGGCGGATAATCGAACGCATTCGCACACGTAAGCTGAAAACGTGGAGATTTGCAATAGTAGCAAAAACAAAATTAAAAAAAATAAAAATGTAAAATATTAAAGCGTGAAGAATATAATGGGTGTGAATGGATACAAACACTAAAAACCGGCATGATGTTAATTATCGACTTATCTGGCGATGATTTTTCGATTATCGTTCATAACTTCTCGAATCGATTGACTCACATTCTCGATTGACCATCAGTAATCCTCTCTTATCCAATCTGAGCCAATGAACGAGTCTGTGCGAAACACAAGCAGCAAGCGAAGCGACCATCATTAGCCCGATAGATATCGTTTAATTAAAATGCAATTTTGCATTTTTACCTTTACTATTTTCTACCAGTAGCCTACGATACTATGGTCAATTGCATGTTCGATGGTAAGCCGGTGTAAGGTTTGCAGCGCGGTTTCACTAAGTTGCAACTTTTTTATGTTTTGTTGCTTCCGTTGTAAACTTCCATATTGGCTGATTGGCGTGCGTGATCAGGCACTGTCAACCCAGAACAAGCTCGCGAGCTTGTTTTGTCGGAATACCTCGAAGGTCTGCCGGTTGTTGGCTCCTAATCTGCGAACACTCTCGCGAACTGTCTCACTCGCCTGTGCCCTACTCGTTTGGTGAACAGGTTCGATTTCTGCACATTAGAATGACACCACCTGCGTGGACACGTGGATGATACGTTGCATGCAAAGTGTGGACAAGAAAAGTGTCCCATACATTCCGTTACGCCGAGCATTTGAAGGCCGGAGGTTAAACGCTGACGAAATTTGACATTAAAAAAATTCACTAAATTGGTATGCGATTAGCGTGCGTTGTCACAGCTCAAGCACGAACTGCAGTGCGTTCTTCTTTGAAGAAAGAATGCAAGAATTATACGACCCTTTCAGTGTTTAGTTTCAGCAACGGGCAAAAAATATCCGATCGTCACGCAGATCTTTACCAACTAAATCCCAGTATGCGATGCCCGGGTAGCTGACACAATGGACAATTGCCGCTCGGTGGTAGTACGAATAACTGGGTCAAACCGAGATGAGATAGGTGACCTATTCCTTGCGAACCGCACAAACTAGGCCATCAAAGAGCAAACCTTCAACACGATCTTCCCAATGCCTCCACGCTGCTGGGCAAAGTGGACGCATGGTTTCGCGAACTTCACTCCTTCACCGAATTGGACAAAAAATACGCCTTTGTCGCGAATATAACGAAGATAGTACGTGACTCATGTGGTTGATCCCATCATGTCACCGGAGTGCACCTTTTACACGTAGCCCCAACATTATGTCCGAACGTTTGCACGCGACCCTTACCTTTGTGACATTTCGCTGACCAAAAGGACCTGACCATCGAAAGTTGCGTCCGCCAAAGAGATAGCTAATCGCTGACGGTAAACTGCTGACATGGTAGTGATATTCGATGACATGGTGCAGCAAGAGTACCTTCCACTCTGTAGGCTGCATCATACTCGTGACCCTGCGTGGTGCAGCGGAAGCTGTGCTAATTAGTAGTACCAACCGTCGCCGGACTCACGAACGATCGATCGAATGAGGTGCGAGCACGCGACCAAGTTGCACCATCGGACATCAAGAGGTAGCAGACAGCTGGGTGAAAATGTGGTGAAACGAATCGAAAGTGAGTAAAAAGAATAGCCAATATTAATCACTTAAAAATCCGTTTCGCTCATCACGGCATCTAGGATGTGTTTCGTAGCATCTTTCTGCTCTATATATTGTCACTTTCTTCCCGTTTAATACAAAACAGCTAAAAGTGCAAATGGAAAATCCTCTTTAGGTACGATTGCTGCTGGGGATAAGTTTCACTTTTTGCTAATACAGACATTTTGGTTTTTGTAGCATTGCAATGAGGGATTACGCAATTGCAATGAGGAATTGTAGCATTTTTCGTAATTATATCGTTCTTAAAAATGTAACGTTACTTAAAGTGTTAAAATAAATACTAATTTAGTACCTTTTTATGCTGAAACCCATCTACCAGACCTTGGTTATGTACTCCTTGCTAGGGGAACAACTTTAAGATCGGATTGTAGTACCGGTCCTGTTGTGTGAAACACCGGTGCCGCAACCGTTTCATCAGCCCCCACCAGGTTTTAGATGAACCAACAAAGGCTTCTTATATCGAGCAGTTAAATACAATCAAAATTACAAATGTATGTATACAGAATAAACCTGTTTCTATTCTGTCAACCGCAACGTGATAAGCAACTTTAATATTAAAGACATTTAAAGAGTTAAATAATAACTTCAACAACAAGTTTTACATGGTTTTTATGAAATTTATTAATTGAAAAATACATAGGATTAAAAATCAGTAGCGGTAACCTCAAAATTGAATTTTTGCAAATCATTTATAAAGCTTCGGAAATTATCACAGAGTACTGAAATCTTTGAAAAGATACAAAGTTTATTTGTATTTGCAAGACTTAACTATGAAGGTCTGTACCCAACTTCGCTTAAGAAAGTTTGAATTTGAAAAAAAAACTCTCGACTCGAGTTTATTTTGTTTGCAAAGCTTAACTCATTTCAATCGTGATAATGTCTAAAATATGTCTAGTGGATTTTTGTATAATATATCTGTACAAGGAAAGCAACGCTACGTGTTTCCCTTAACCCTTAAGATACTGTTTGATTACCGGTTTTCCAAGGGTTATTTCAAACCGATTGGAATAGACACCCTGTGTTTTTGACGTTTTGATCATTGGGAATTCGTTAGCAACCGAAATTGAATTTGTTTGTGCGCAAAATGAACCGGATTAGATAAACTGTGCTTATAAGAAGTCTTAAGTGAACCAGATAACTATTTGACGGGAAAAGATAAGCAGTAGCTTTCTATTGTAATCAAACTTACATTATTTTAGTGTAATATCTACGACAGATCTCCGTTGCCTTGGAATCCAGTTTACAAACAAACAATACTAGCAACAAAAACACGCGTACCATTAAGAACACCGTTTTCGCAGAAGTGCATTAAAAGTTTGTTCGTTAGTTGTTATTATCGTTAAATAACGCGGCCAGTTATTTAATTAATGTATACTCTAATTGTGAGAGGACAGTTGAAGAAATATCAAAAGTGTATCGGAATTCGGGGATTTAGCCGCAAATGAAGCGAACATCACAGGTACAGCCACGACGCCATCTCGGCCAACGACCTCAACCTGTGAAACCGGAAAACGGTTATGTTGTTTACTGAATTTTGGTGAATAGAATTATATTGCTTGCGCTAAGATAACGTGATTTTGCGCAAATTGTAAACTATTCGAATGATTTTGCAGTGACCGCAAAAGCTACAGATCTTCGGGACTCCAATATACGCTTCACCACCAGCACACATACATACACAATATCAACCGCCATGGATGATTTTGATTCAGCAACGTACTCTATCGAATCAGAACCGGATAAAAAGAGGTTGTCCATAGACGATGTTCTTTTACCGACCGTTCGTCGTAGCGCAGTTCAAATTGTGACGCTCTCTCCACGTCGTCAATCGAAACGCCCGGTGCCACTATCGGCGATTGGTACTGATGGAGGAGGCGGAAGAGGGAGTACGATACAAATAACAAAGTTGGAGCAAAAGACGCCACCCGGTAGCCCGAAACGACAGTCAGCGGGAATAATAATAAAATCAATACAAACACTGGCGGCACCGAATCTTACCGGTGCGATCGATGATGACCAAGGTAAAAGAGGTACTGATAAATCTAACAGTATTCTCATCGAAACACGAAACATGCCTACACTGGCTTCCGACAATCCACCTTCTTACAAAATCATTCCAATCCATGCCGATTTCGATAAAGCAAAGAGTAGTAAAGAGGTCGAAGTACCCAGTACCGTGCGAAAACGGGTAACAAACGAATATCCCTATTATCTACGGGAAAGTTTTAAAGAAAATAAAACTCCTCACTCTACGCCATCGCCACCACCTACACTACCAATACCGAGACCTGTAGTAGAAATTACACGAATGGTTGAAATGGAGCTTTCAAGTACAGAGAGTTTACCTGTATGTACCATTCCTCTCATTAATATCGATAAATCTGATATCGAAATGGTTAAAGCACCAGTAATCCAAATTGATTCAAAGTCAGACACACAAAAATTGCCGTTTTCACTACAAGCACCAACGACCCATCGTTCATTACTAAAGCAAATGATCAAACTACCAGAGACTTTTCAGCCTTCAAACAAAATGTCTGAAAACGAAAGTATTAAACGATCTGATGGAAAACCACCGAATGACGCATCAAATCTAAATCAGGTATCTCACGTAACTGTCGAAGCAAATAAATCACCACGTGCTGATCATACACGCAAAACAAAACTACCTGCAAAGGCTACGGTAAAACCGATCGACCACACCGCGACAGTGCAGGAGGAAATAAAGAAAAAAGAAAAATCCTACGACCCTGCACGTGCTCGAGAGTTTATGCGAGAACAACAAGCGAAACGTCGGCAAGAGAAAAAAGAATCTTCTACCAGTGCTGGACGATCTGGATTAAAATCGGGCGTAGAAAAGGATCTAATCAAGCAACGGCTTGAAAGGCTACGACAAAGCTCGCAGAAGTTAGTATCGAAAAATGTACAGAAAGCACGCACCCGATCCCTATCCTGTACACCGAATCGAAATGCTCCCGCTAAAAATCATTTGAGATCTACGAGTACTGACAAATCGAACTCACATTTTTCAGCGCAGGGAATAAAACCAATAGCAAAAATGCGTAAGTTTGCATCAACACCATCACTGCGTTTGATACCCAAACAAGGTAATGTGGAAAACGTAGGAAAATTAAATGAAAAATCAACGCAACAATCTATAAACACAATTAAGCAACCGTCAGCTACTGGCAGCCAAATCAGTAACCCCAAAACATCTAACGTATGCAAACCAACAGATCCACCCTCCAGTGACTCATCATCAAGTATTAAAGCGAGCCAAAAAATTGGTATACTGCGTAAACCAGATAACTTACCACTGGAGGAAATTTGTCCGTTCAGTCCACTCAAGATGTCACAACCTGTCTTGGTCGCATCCAACCAAAACTCTTTGCCGACAAACGTTAACGCTCAACTCATATGGATTAATGCCGAACAGGAAGAACCGACTCTTGCCGCAGAGAAAGAATTGAAGCTTCAGGTACCAGATATAACGCTGTTATCTTGTACTGGAGCTTCGAAGGTTCAGGAACAAGAAAATATTGGTCCAAATAGAAATATCGAAAATCATATATCACCTGTAAAAACCATTCCTTCGTGGCTCAAGCAATCGCTACGCCAACCTGATCCATATCCATTCATAGTGGCCGTGCGCAAAAAACTGGAAGCTGTACAAAACGTACGCGATGAGAGGCATAAGTGCAAGCTTTTAGATACACAGCAAGTGCCTAACACAAAATATCGCACGTACATGCGCGATATAGAAAGTGTACCATGCATCGGGAAAAAAGGTGTCGACAAAGTACAGCAACAACAGGAACTACATAAGCCAAACCAACCACAATCGGTTGAAGACGTTTCCGCTATCGCCACAAGGATATCACCGTGTTCTTCCTCCAACACAACGTCGGAGATCAGTTCCATAAGATCCGACATCGCTTTACCGCTACCACCAGTGCTTAGTAGTACTAAAATAGAAATACTACCGGTAGCTGTTCCATTAGGCGATTTGCAATCCACCACCGTCAAACATTCTAGTGGCCCTATCAGTCCACTCTCCATGGATCGCATCTCTCATATGAAAATCACCACCCCGGGCAAGATAGTTTCGTCAAATCGAGTATGTGACGAATTCGGACAAAAAGAAAACAAAATAGGTGACAAATCGCAAAGTTCCCAAACTATAACTCCACAAAATGCTACCACCACGTCGCGTCCACATTTTGACCAGCACATGGATCGATTGCAACGTGAACGGGAATATCAACGCTTGCTGGAATCGTTCAACCGAAGTTTAACCCACGTGATAGAAGTTAATCAGCAGCTCTATTCGGCGCTTAAAAATGTTCCAGCCTCGACTCCGCCTATCCCATCACTCCCACAGGAAATGCTTAAGATACGCGACGAAATGACACAAACATCGCAACCAATCCTAGTCGTACCAAAATCGACAGCTTCGACAAACGGGTCGGATAAATTAACGCTTCAACCGCGAAACATAACCTCGGAAGCCACCACTATCACATCATCGAACTATAGTGACGATTTTGAAAATCATAATCAAACTGAAGACGCTCCACAAACGCCGGAGCGACAACTACCACACGAAATGGAAGGCGCCATTTCAGCAGCGTCGTCTGGGACGGTATCTTCCTCCACTTCGGGCTCCTCCTCAACGACGGATGCATCCGCCAATAGTAGTTCCAGTAGCGTAGATTCGAGTGAAAGCAGTAGCAGCTCTGCACATTCATCCATGGGGTCGTCCAAACATGATCGTGTACGTTCAGAATCACAAGCTAACAGTTTCGGCTCTGATGAAGAACGAAAACCATCCAGCAACACGACAACAGCTCCTTCTAGTGATTTCGATTCGCGGTCGGTAAGCCTATCGGACAGTCATAACAACACGACTAGCAATCAGCCACCGATGCCGGAAGAATACTTGCCATCCTTTGAAGAGAATCGACACAAACGGCAAGAATCGGATGTTCGTAATAAGAAGGTGAAGAAAGAAGCTACCTCACGAGAAAGTAGCATACTTGAACTTATCGATCGCGATGAAGAAGAAGACAGATCGTTTAGCTTGAAGCATACGGAAGATGTGGACGATCTGCCAGTAGATGCTTCACCTCAGCTGATTGATTCAGCGAATAAACAAAACATTAAACAAAAGGAAATGCAGGATGAACATTCTTTAGTTTATGGAGGAAATGCGGATGTTACGTTCAACAGCGAAATGCTTACGACCATGCTTAACAGGACGGATTTGGAAGTGTCCATTCTGTCCACAACTGTTTCGGAAACAAACCTGAGTTATTCATCTATTGGAATGGTACGTTGCTTTCTCATGCCATGCGATACTACTCGTACTAAAAATATTTTCGCTAACGTTCGTTCTCTTTTTTGTTATTTAGTTCGATAAACTGATTCAAACCGAGCGCAATAAAGTGGATCACCTTGTGTCACGTGTACAATCAAAACAGAAGGCCCTGTTGAATCGTGCCAAAGGACAGCTGGCTTGGTTGGAGCTGCAGAAGCAGCGCTATCGTCAAAAAGGTATGACAGAGCAAATAACGGCCGTCAAAAAGAAACAACGTGCGATATTGCTGCGCCTTGAAAAGGATCGAGCGGAATTAAATAGGTGAGAGTTTTTTGGGCAGAAAGAAGACCAAAACATGGTGTATTAAGACAATCTTTCGTTTAACTGATTACTTCAGGACAATAAAATCATCGACGGAATCTTCGCATACCATCACCGCAAACCATCATCCAGCGGTAGTTCCTTCGAAATTTGTGGATTCAAAACTCAGCTCGTACTGTTCATCACCGTCGACCACCAATACCGGATCGCTAATATTGCGCAAACCATCCAGCAATACCCAGCGGTGCAGTCACACACCGGAAGGTGCACATCGAAGGGTTACGAGTACAACGACGAGAACAACCACCAGCAATTCGTTCCAGATTGCCATTAGAGGTCGCGAATTAGAACCGAACGATCGCTTGGAGGAGTAAGTATTCTTGAATTCATTATCAATCATTCCACATTGTTGTTCTAATGCAGTGTCACATTTTTGGATATTGGGAGAAGAAGTGTTGTACTTATTAAACTATGTAATAGTTAGTTAAAAATGTCGATCCTATGATTCTATTTTTTTTTAAAACTGTTGTAACTGCAAAATTATGGCAGTGAATTAAATTAAGTATCGTTTTCTTTCAGTCTTTTGCTGCGCAGAGAGGAAGACCTGCGTAAACGCAAGGAACATGTGCAGCGATTGCTCGAATGGCACCGAAAGCTTGAACAAGAAGAGCAGGAGTTGATCGCTGTTGAGGAACGTTTACTTTCTTATAACAGTCGAAAAATGGAATCCACACAACAAAATCAATCACAGAAAAACCTCTCCATCGAATCCCGTGTTCGCAACATAGAGCGAAGTTTGAAAACACTAAAAAGCATTCCTATGACAGTGGTTCGTAGAGACGGAGCTACCGGCTACGAAGAGGACAATAAACGATCCTTCAACACATCAGTTGCGATGGGTGAATCTACGGAAGAAATCGTTCTAACGGGGGGAAGCAAACTCAACAGGCTCTGGTATCGTCTGACTGGTGTGCGAGAGCAACGATACGAACCGGGTCGCAATTATCCCATAACGCGACCTCACCTGGAGGCACTGTACGAGGATGCAAAGCGCTGCGTTTTGGAAAATTTTCTACGAAACGACGGTCAACTAAAGGAAGCTTTACTGGAACGTTCGATTGGGATGGTTAGTCAAGATGGAAGCGAAACGGTAACAAACACCACCACCGCGACTAGTTTGGAAGAAAATGCTTCGCTGCAAACCACATTTGCCGACGAAGAAACGATTATACATCCCATCAACGAAGGAACTATATCGTTTGATAAGAACGAATCCACTCCATTATTAGACTACAACAATATTAGTGAAGAAGCAAGTAGAGACACTATAGAAAGTGAGTTACCACCACTTGATCCGGATAGAAAATGTTTACTTTCATCAACTGTTAACGCTTGGTCACCAGGCAGTAGAAGAAGTATCGAATCGGTGGAATTTCACACGCTGGAAGAAGTGTCTACTCAATACCAGACTGTGGTAAATGCCGACCAGGAAGTACCCGACCGAACCGGCGAAGAAGAACTGGCCGAAAGCGAAAGTTACTCTACGACATTCGAGAATCATTCCCTTGAGACGGCAGGCGACGAGAGCCAGCAATTGATCGAGGACATGTCATTGCCTCCAATGTTGCTCAACAACACGTCCGCTTTACTACCAGGGGAAGATGATTCAGCTTCTACAAGCAGCTGTGATAGCAGCGCAACGGTCGAGCTGTCGGTGCCATTAACTGTAGAAGTAAAGTCCTCGGAAGATGATGCGCTTGATAGTTTGGTCGTTATTGGTGAACCCGATAGTGTGTCGACAGTCGTTAGATCGGTGGAAGAAGCAAGCGCTACCAGTATTGTTTCCAGTGCAGTATTAGCGACGATGGCGATAGATGCGATCGATGAGCACGTAAATCTGAATCTGCAACAGGAAAATGTTGAAACTACCGTCACTAAAGATGATCGGCCGGAATCTTCGGCTAGTGAGTATGACGAGGAGGTATTTCACCTAAGATCATCGAGCGTATCATCACCTACTTGTGGGTCTGTTACCTCGGAGTTAGCGAAGCGTTTGACTACCCTTCACGATGAACTGGAAGAGTTGAGTGAAACGTTTGAAAGAACTCCTCTGATGAAATTCCCCGTAGCAGTATCAGTGTTGGAATCACCACAAGAAGTAAATTCTTCAGACGATACCAACAGCTCTGAAGAAACAATCACGTTTGACGAGGAAGTACAGGAAGAGAAAACTGACGACGATCACAAAATTATTTCTTCCTCGGATGATCCTAAAAAATCGACGAATCAGACAAACTCAACTAAAATAGAGGTTAAACTTCGTTCGAAAACACCCGATACGATCGCTACTGGTTCGACTTCCTCCACACATTTTCTGGCAACTCCCCAGCAGCTCTATCAGCTTTACAATCATCAACATCCCCAAAACCTGCCAGAAACCATGCCACCTACTGTTGGCCCCGGCGTTAGTGTTCGCATGCCCGATATTATCAACGAGGCCGAAGTGCTTCGACGTCAGGAGTTAAAGATCGAGCGGGAAATTAAGGAACTTGAGCAGCAGGTTGGATTTTTCCGCGAAATCCCAAACAAACCACCACCGCCTTACATACCACCCGCCAACGGTAGTCCAATGGCGCTACTGTATCCCTCGGAAACACGCATCGACGAATTAATCGATGGGCGAGTCGAGGAATTACACCGGGATCGTATTGATCCGGACAGCTTGCGATCCGATCACGTAACAAACGTGTATGAGAAACTCATACTCGACATGTGCAAGGAGTTGTACCGCGACCTTCGTCCGGCAGATCCAACCGTCAGCTTCCGAACGGTTCTCTACGATAAACGACCTCTCGTGTTCCATAATCCCCCAGATCCCCTAGCCTGTATGAAGGACTATCTGCGCACGAAAATCCGACGCATGTTGTGTGAGGCACAGTTTGCCTTGCAGCAACATCAACATCAACAGCACCAAAGCCAGCAAGTTCAGCAGCAGCAACACCTTCCACAATCGCAACTGCATCTATTGCAGCACCACCATCATCACCATCACTTACACTGTACGTCTACGATGCCATTTCTCTACGGGAACGGATGTGCCAGCAAACGGAAACCGGACCAAGTAGACGAAATATTAAAGCAAGAAACAATCGAAGACGATGCACGCTGGACCAACTTTGATCGGGAGGAAATCGAAGCTAAAGACGCCATTACAGAAGATTTGTTGAAATCGTTACTGATGGAGGCACTGCAAGACATGTCTGACGCGTACGAGCTTAAAATGAATAAGTATGAACGTAACGAAGACAAACAAACAGATGACAGTGCTATTTAAAAAACGGTTATCAATACAATGAAAAGCCATCGTTGGAACAAGAGTGTAAGTAACACGAGAGTAAAGGCCCAGTATATAAACAACATGTGATAGTGCAACAGATAAAGAATGCATTTACTAGTAAAATAATGTTTTTACACACATTAATTTATCACCTTACCGTCTGTAACGATGAACCTACACGAAACGTACGTGTAGTGCAGTATTTTCACCTCACTGTGTTTATTTTGCTCAAATTATTATTTCACAATTTTACTTTTAATGTTTTATTTAGTGTAAACAATACTTAAAATAAAGAATCTTGTTTTAAACAAAGGACTTACTATTCATTCCTGTATGACAAGCCGAACTCTAAAACTTTCTGTCAAAAGTTATCATTTGCGCAATAGGGCAATAGTAAAAAATTTATCATAATGAGTAGCGTTGCCTATGTAATGTAATTTGTCGGTAAGTTTGATTGGGTTAAAATATTAACGGGTTAAATGAATAGACAATTGACTTTATTGTTGGATTGCACGAACAGCATTTGGACTAAGATGGTAACATTGCCGGGAAAATTGGGTTTTGTAGTTAGGGAGAGCTGAATGGCAGCCAATAGAACGCCTATAGACTTCGAAGTAGCTCTACGTCTCTGATTGGATATGTAAGGCTACAAACTTAATAGAATATAATACTAGCATTTCAGTTAACTCACAAATAAGTCACAAAATCGTTCGACAAATACAAACAATAGCATTTTAAAGATTAAACTCAAAACTAGCAGTCGAACCATTTGATCGTAAGTGTTGATTGTCCCGTCCTTCGATGTGGGACATTCGAGCAATCGATTGGTTTATCATTTCAAACCATTACCGATGCTGTGTTGTGCGTTTGTCATCATACATACGTGAAACGTACGTGGCTTTATGAAGCACATAAAGCATACTACAACATTCAACTCTATTTTTGTCATTGCGGTTTATTCGCTCTTATTTCTATTTATTTTGTGATCTTCTATACAACAGCTACATCCTGCTTAGTGGGGCTATGTATTGTATCAGTCCAACCTGGAATCCGAGATCCGGGACAGTACCACGATGACCTATACTTTCTTTCCCCTCGTATCCTTCTAAGTTTTGTTCTAATTAAGAATAATAGTAAAAAAAAGGTAATTCAACAGATTCAGCAGCAGGTAAAATAGCTGGTTCTATACACATAAAATTTGTTTCCGGCCATCGATTAATCAACAAACGTTGATTTCACTTAAGATGATCTTTTCCTATGTACTTCTAAATTAATAAACCATTACTCATTGTTGCAAATTGGAAACCAAGTCGAATGACGTGAAATTTATTCTTCATCATTTACAGCGTTTTTTGTCATCGTCACTGTACACGTTCGGATCAACTTTTGTTTAAATGGCATCTAGAGGAAATCAAAAAAGGGAATAATTGTTTGTTTATATCTATTGTTTATAAACTGTCAACTGAGGAATTATGTTAACGGCTTGGACAAAAGAAATCAACTTGGTTATTGTAACACAATACTCCAAAACGGTTGTCGAGATATTGATTAAAAATAAGGTCTTCATCGATTCCACAGCGCGAAGGGCATAACCCAAAGAGCTAAACTTTCGTTGGACTGATTCGTGTAACTGCACATTAGCCACTGCACCGGTTAACATTAACAATACTTTCAAACGCATGTGTACTAGAAGCAGTACAAATTGTCGTGTATATAATTAGCTTATTATTGGTTTACCATTCTTGAGCTCGCTGAGTTTGCTTCTATTGCTTTGTCGGGAGAGGGTTTCGTTACGGCACGTGCACATATTCAAAATGTTAGCGAGAAAGATTACTTGCGATAGAACTCAAAAACAAAATTAGCATTTAAAAATTGCTTGTTTATAGCTAAGTTTACAGTACGAGAATCTGGAATTTAAAAAAAATCCCTGTTATTCGCAGCAGAAAAGAGCGAGCTCGCAGGAATCATTTTTGCTGTAACGAACGAGGTGATTTGTGGCCGCTGGTGATGCTGATAGAACAGACATAATAGTAGTAATTGTTGCGATATATTTGGCCTGTTTCTCGTGAAGGTATAAGAAATAGGGATGATGCCGATGGTGCATTTGGCGCTGCGTCGAACGGTATCGGCATCAGTATTAACTCTTGATGCCACCCTGTGCGTCTTGCTCCTTTTTCAACTGCTTCTGTCGCATGATATCAGCATCGCTGGAATGATTATTATTATAATGGTATTATATTTCTTATTGATCACAAGTACAATCGAAAATCCATTCGATTCAATGGAAAGTGCACGTTGTATAGTAAATTTTCCGCATTTCAGGAACATTTTTGAAACAACCAAAAGTTCTAGAATCTTTATAGCTGATTGTACAAGGTCATTAGCAGAAATCAATCAACCAACTAATTCTGCATGCTTCAATTAAGCTGAAATACGTATCAAAATATTGACATTTCATGGAACAAGCCTATAGAAACATTATCTGATCAACTTGGTGAGTTAAAACGAACTCTCCAATCAAAGGTAATGAGTAACGTTGTTATTAAACCGTGTCCCCTTCCACATCCACGTATGCTTTCGGTAGACACGGTAAGATATCGTAACTAAAAAACGTGATTCGTGATAAGAAACTACATCATCTAGAAGCTCCTCTTACCGTTGCTTTCTCTGTTCGTGAGTAAGTCCATCGTCTCTTTGTTTCGGTTGTCCAGAATTCTTTTTCTGATTCTTTGCACGGGCCAATTCACGCTGGTTACCACCTGGAATTGAAAAGATCGGGTGTATAAGTAACTATAAATGTATTTTTTTTAATCATCTCCTATGGGCCAAAACTCGTCGGTACCGTACAATATCGTGAATAAAAGCGTAAACAAAGCTGCGCCGTCTTCTTTAGCCCCACCCTGTTTCATAAAAAGCCGAATGTTTTGAAAAGGTAGGGCGTTTAAGGCATTTACGTAAGGAAACTAATCCGAACCTAACGCATCTCTGGAATGGGTAGGGTTTGGGATTCGAAACAAAAAATGAAAACTATACCCATACATGTCATTCCAGATGTAATCGGAGAAACCGCTCCGAATGCGTTATGCAAAGGAGGAGGAAATAGCATACAAGGAGCGATGTTTCGTTCACCGAAGCATCCATCTCTGGGATGATATACGTTAAATGCTATTACAAAAAAAACACTGCGTGGTGGCAATTACTACAAATACATCATCTATGATGGTCTGAATATCAACACCGTTGCGACGTACGTTGCTGAAATCAGTGTCCATTCTCTTCCCAGGAGTCTTCCCAGGCCACCGTGTTTCTAACATCAACATCCGCCCTGGACGGGGAAAACCAAAAAGCTAATCGAGATTATATTTTCCACCGCCGACACCGTCACCGAATTGTAGAACATCTGCTTATCACATAGCATACTTACGGGTCATTTTCTATTTTAAAATTGAGTAGAATACGCCAGAAACAACTTCGCAATAAGGATTGTAGTTTAACTCGTCCTCACACTTTTTAAACCACGAAATTGCGAACTTGCGACGAAGCAGCCCCTTTTATGTGGCCGGTTAAAACTGCAACTCTCGATTCGGTGATTTCCACGCACTGAAATCCCAAATTCGCGAAATAGAAATTTCGAGAAACCAAGCTCACACGAAAACAACTTCGGAACAGCAGCGCCGCAAATTCCTCAATAAAAAGTAGGAGGGGACCCAAAGAGCAAACTATTCCTTCATAGGACATTGATATATTGAATACGAAAAACCCAAATAGCCAAAATTTGACAGTATTCCTAAGACGCTACCCAGCGCGCAAAGCCGAAGTCATTCGAGCCTTTCTGTGTAAGCCAAAGGACGATAGCATTTCTTCCTTCTCAATCAATCAATGATGTTATCGAAAAATCTTGGGTTTTCTCCTACTCGTTTTGCAATTCTATCCAATTGTATCCAAAAAACATATACATTCAATTCAATTCAATTCTCTCTCTCTCTCTCTCTCTCTCTCTCTCTCTCTCTCTCTCTCTCTC
>JXWZ01000269.1:0-14848 GCA_000956215.1 Anopheles farauti No. 4
ATTTTTATAAATATGTTCATATATAAGTGTGTTTATTAAATGTATTAATGTTAATTACTGACATGAATATAATATAAACAAGTATGGTACATGTTTGCATATATTTATTTTGCTTAAATGATAGTGTACATTTTATTCTGTTTTATTACACTATTCAGCATACTATTCTGCAGGTTCTTTGTGAATCTGTAATACAAACGCCCAGCTCGTTGATGATACGAGTCTGAAATTCCTTTGCATCCTTAAGAAGATGGATGGAGGTATTAATGAAGATAAAGGGAGTCAGAAATTTAATTTCCATGGAATGTATGTTTCATCTGTATGCATGTATGCTTGAATGCACGTAATCGTTCTAGATAGTATAAAAATAAAAAGGATAAAGCAAGGATATTAAATTCTTTTCGCTAATCCCTTTTCTTATCGATTTACGAACCATTAAATAGTTCTCTGGTATGTAGGGACTATCAAATTTAAGAACACCAGTATTAAATATTTTCGTCCAGTTTGTCAACTAAGTTGGGAAGTCAATAATGGCAAGAAGACGCAAAATTATTGCCGCAAAAAATTCCTTACATGTCACGTTTTAACGATAAATTGCGCTTTCTTGGTCATGATTATACGTAACGTTGTTTTTACATTCTTCTGGTTTGGTATGTTCACTTTTGCATCTTTGCACACAGCAATTATCGTTGGCAGGAATCGAACTTAAGAAGAGACATGAACAAACTAATAGTAATTGACAAAACCGCATACGCCTTTTCGAATTTGATATGCATTTATAATTAGTATTATTCCTCCTGGTATAAACTACGCGTACCCTCGTTCGTTATTATAAATCTTTAATATTTTTAATTCGATCGTTAAAATTTTGACTAATGTAAAAGTTGTGCCTAAACATTTTACCTTACAAATTTCTCGTTAATTGTACGCGTGTCTTGTGTTTTGTTGAACATTGAGTAAAATGTGTACCTTCTAATAAAACTGGCGGAACCAAATGAAAAAAAAAATAAAAAAATAAAAAAATAAAACAGACGGAAAATTACTCTATGAGAGAGTTAATACTCTGTGTGTTTGTTTATTTGTGTTATGTTTTTATTTGTATCATATAACAAAATTCAAGTTCACATTTCATTTATCATTGGTTCTCGACTAATCTGGTCCTTTGCACAATAGATAATGAAATATACATATTTCGCGAAATATCTATATTTCATAATTCTTCTAAAAAAAACCTTGATCACATTGATTTCTAAAACATAAACCAAAACCAAAGCACAACAAGGAAACCAACTATCTCTTGACTATAAACTAATGAACGAATGTTATTTCAATGATTTTCTATTTATTTCTCTCTGTCTCTTTCTTTCTCTCTTTCTCTCTCTTTGACGTAACCACCAAATGTGATTACTCTTTTACTGCCCTACTTCACTGATTTTTTCCACCATAGCTAGTTAGTCACTCCAAGGCGAAGACGATTTGAATGGGATCATGGTACAGGCCCTGTCGTGTAAAAAACCACAAGGCCGTACGAACAATAACAATTTGGATATTCCTATAATTGATAAATTCGAAAGTAGAATAAATTACATATTTTTTCTAATTCATTATTCTTGACAATTTTTCACATCGTTTGTGGCTTTCCCCGTAGAAGCAATTCAAAATCTGCAAAATGTATTGATCATGCAATATTTGCATATTTTGTCAACATATGTTGACACTAATTAATCAAATCGTAAAGCATATAGTACACTGATGTTTCCAAATTAAGTTTTGATTTCCTATTTGTGAAACAGTTTAGAGATCTTGGGGATTTTGTCGCGCTTAGAATAAGATTTTCGATAGGTTTTTTTTTACAGGATAATCTAAAATTCCTCCGAGATATTTTACATAGTTTTTCAAATTGACTTATTGGTTGCTAGTTCATCGTTTGAAATATATTGATTCAGTTTTGATCTCGGGATGCAGCTGTGTTCAATAGGTCAAATATTGTTTAGAACATTTATAAGATGCGCTTATGGCACATTCATATGGAAATGTATATCTGGTCACAGATTTCATTTTTGGCAAGTCCGAAGTATTAATAATATAAATTTAACAAAATTGGAGATAATGCGCTTGCTTGAGACAGTTTTGCTTCAGGTGAAAAGGTAGTAAAGGAGTGATTATTTATTTGAACAATGGAGGTTTGATTTTGAAAACACGAAAATATGAAAACTTGATAAAATGAGGAGGGAAAAAGAAAGTTATGAGCTTAAATATCAACCCATCATACTAGAAAGTACTAAAGGTTTTCTTACGATCTAGTAATCAGAGGATTTTTTAGCATCTATGTGATATGTTTTGATGTTTATTAGTCTCTTTATCTGATAGTTAGGTATGATGTTGTGAATCTTAAACTAACATGATATTTGAAACGAACAGGTACGCCACTCTAGACAGGTGAGGTTCGCTCCGACTCGAGTACAAATATGCGGTTGGTTTGTCTAGCTAGAATTGTCCTCTTTGCTATTTTTTAACATGATGCTACTGGTTCGCTACTACTACGCTGCATGAGTGATGTCCAATACTTTGATTATAGTCTATACACTTGACACTTGAACCTGAAGCGCTTCTTTTGCCTGTTCCGTTTATTGATAACCCAAATCTGGAGTCAGGCAATCGAAAGAGAACTCTCCGTACAATTTTTGCCCTTTTAACATTGCAAAATTGCTTATCATCGAACATTGCTTATTAACAGGATCGAACGCGTAGATGCTGTTCTTAATCTATCAACGTATTCTATTTGATCTATTATCTTATCCGTAAATGGCACAAAGAAATCTGCTGGTAATCGTAAGTTCTGTTCGTAAACTATTTCTGTTGGTGTACATTTTAAATCCTCTTTAACACTTGCTCTTATTCCTAATAAAACGATTGGAAACCTTTATTTCCACCGCTCCGATGTGTCGTTAGCCATTAATGCTTAAAGTTGTCTTTAGAAACGCTCAACTAACTAACTAACTAACTAACTAGCTCAAACTCAACTCAACGCTCAACTCCATTTGCTTGTGGATGGTAAGCAGTTGTACGTATATGGTGGGTTCCTAACAGTTTTGTTAACTCTTTGAATAGCTTTGATTGGAATTTCGTTCCTCTATCTGACGTCATGTTAATGGGACAACTTAATCTTGATACGTAATGATTTATAAATGATTTTGCCATAGTTTCTGCTGAAATATCTCCTATTGGGATGGCCTCAGGCCACATTGTGAACCTATCAACTATCGTTAAGATATATGAAATGTTTTCGGAGCGCGAAAGCGGTCCTACTAAATCGATATGTACATGATCAAATCTTCCTGATGGAAAGTCAAATTCATCCAGAGGAGAACGTGTATTTCTTTTTAATTTTGTTTGTTGACAACTATCACATGCTTTGGTCCATGCGTTGATATTCGTATTCATACCTGGCCAAACATATTCAGCAGATACAAGTTTTCGCGAAGCTCTCTTGTCTGGATGAGACATGCTATGTATTTGCTGACATAACACGAAATACAACTCTTCTATGATGTAAGGCCGATTTATGCCTGTCGAGTATTCAAAATATAACTCGTGAATGTTTACCAGAATGTTGTCCAACCTATATTTTGAATTTGATTTTTGTTTTTTTCAGAAGTTTTTCCAGCTCTATATAATTCTTTTGGCTCTGTGCTAAAGAACTATGGTCCAGATTTTCAATAGCGTTAGTGCTGCCTAAGCGTGACAAGTACCGGCAAATACCTAACATATGTTATATGTACTAACATATGTTGGAATTCCGCATGGGCTGCTTTATACCTTATTGGATCCAATCTCCTAAGTTGACCCTTTGTTTCAATGTGGGGAATTACATTATGCTGGATAGGCCTATTAAAAGCTGGAGCTTCCATTAATGATGGAAATTCTCTTAGTAGCCCTGTAAATACATCTGTGACCATAAATAGTTTAGGCGTAGGAGTGTTCACTTTAGCTATGCTACCTACTGTGGATAAAGTTGTTAGCGGATCTATTAGGCGTTTATTTCGCAAATCAACCAACAAACAGTATCTCTTTAGGAAATCGGCTCCGATTATTGGATGGTCAACACAAAAGTATGTGGGAAAGAGCGCCTGAGATTTAATAATATTTTTAAAATCTTTTCTCCAAATGTGGGAAACGTCGTGTTATTGGCTGCTACTAAAATATTGCACGATTTTTTTATAATTCCAAATACCGAATTTGGAACAACTGACACATCAGCGCCACTATCTATCAAGAATGTTAGCCTGGATTCAGGATCGTGAAGAAAAAGGCAGGGTGTAATGATCAACATTTCCAAAGATCCCGCTTTTCCTGTGGCTCCCACTCGTTTTTTTGAATTCTCGATTTCCTTATTGTTAATAGTGAAATCAGATTTGCTTCACACGTTCACCGCTGAACCCTTAGATTCTTCCCAAATCTTATCTGCTATCGGCAGAATTTCGCTACATGCCGTTTTTCCCAATGAACTGACCGCAACAGGTTTTGGAACAGGTTTTGGAAGCCGTCCTAGCCATCCTGTGTCCGGTGCAAGAATGTTCTTGTACCGCTGATGGGGTTGGACTAGGTGCACTGTACACGAAGTTTTATGTTACCACTATCGCGTAGTTGTAGGAGCAACAACAAAAATCCTGTAGGAACTCGTTGGCCCGGCGTTCTGTATGAGACGAGAGCATGTACGTAGCTCAACCGATAGCTTTAAACCGGGGCACTAATACCACTTTTTCTTTAATTCACTCACGGGATTTTACGTGTAACGAAACAGAACGCACACAGGTTTTACTAAAATGATTCCTGACCCGTAGAAGTTCAATGATTATGGTACTGCTACGGCCGGTGCGATGCTTTTTGCAATTTCGTTTCACAGCCACAAAAGAAGAAGATAGAGCACTGAAAAGAGCTAAGCAGTTGCCAATGTAGTAGTGGCAGTACTGAAAAGAACAATGTTCCCTTCTTACTGGTTTGTGTAAAATTGATATTTTTTCCACACCACTCATTGATATTTTTTTGAAAAATCGCGCAACTTCAGCAAAAAGTTGCATAGATTGCCGCTTGGGCAACGCTGGTCAAACGCCGTTGCTTTCGGATTTCAACATGCCACTTGGAATCACTCCGCAGCAAATTTCGGACAAACGACAGCACCAAACTACACCTACTTACCACATTTACACGGTACGGTGTTAAGCCAAAGCCAAGCTGCTGCTCGCTATGGAGTACCGCGCGACTTACCTCCCTTTTCCGGAACCGTCGAAGAATGGCCTCTGTTTATAGTCACCTTTACTCGTATTACCAACACCTGTGGCTATTTGGATGACGAGAATTTGGTAAGGTTACAGCATGCTCTTTCCGGTAGAGCCCGCGAAACGGTTGGCGTCTCAAAATCCATAGCTATCATGAGAAGTCACTTTAAAGCTATAAATCAACTGTGGTCACGATACTACATCTCAAAGGTCCTCAGCGAATATCGACACGTCAGAAAAAGGTGCCTGAAATGTAAAGTGTTGCCATAAAGTGCCAGAAATGTAGCGGCGTCCCTGAATACTTCTTCATGTATCCTGGCGGTTCGACGATTCATCGCTATGCGTGGGACATCTCTCGCGATAATCAGCGACCGAGGAACAAACTTCATCGCAGCGTCACGTGAGCTGGAGGAAGCGTTGAAGGATGTGAACCACGACGAGCTGATGACAGAATTCTTCGGTCAGCGGATGAAGTGGACGTTCAACCCGCCGGGTGCAGCGCATTTCGGAGGCTGCTGGGAACGTTTAGTTCGATTGATTAAGAAGGTGCATAATCAATTCGACTTCCACAGGCACGCTACGGAAGATATTCTGAGGTCAACATTTGCGGAGATTGAGCAAATTCTTAATTCAAGACCACTTACCTATGTGCCTTTGGAAAACGAATCGGACGGTCCGGTCACATCGAATCTACTACTTCTAGGCTGTTCGGATGGAAGCAACCGTTCGCCGTCTGCAGTGACAGTCCCGCGATGGTGAAATCAGCCTGGAGGATGGCACAGAAAACGGCGGATTTGTTTTGGAGAAAATAGGTTGCGGAATACTTACCAACGTTGACTCGACGAACCAAATGGTTCCAACCAGTAAGACCGATCCGCGAAGGGGACGTGGTTGTTATTGCGGATAACAACCTACCGAGAAACTGCTAGCCAAAAGGCCACGTTAAATTGATAGTTACTACGAACGACGGTCAGGTAAGGCAAGCCACAGTAGTCACTGCGGCCGGAACATATGTTAAGCAGGCACATAAAATAACGGTTCTAGATGTCGACTCGCCGTCCATATTAGAACATTAGAAAAAAGTAATTAAAATTCCACTTACCGTTCGCTACGTAAACAACCGTATAAACCGCGTGCAACACACACACATTCACACACAACACGCAAAGTACATAGAGATTGTCAGGAGTAGAAAGTGCGACGATAGTCGACATAGTAAAATAGAAAGGTTAGTGTCGCAATCGACAGTGTCACACTTGGGGGAACAATGTTGGAAACCTGACATGTTGGGAAACCCTGACATTTGTCCCTCTAAAGATGAGAGCGGGAGAGAGATCCTCGGGAGTAAAAATGATATATAAAAAGGATCGATCGTAACGGACTCCCTTGTTCGGATGAAATAACTGAAGAATAAAAAAGGCAAATTTTTTGGCTTACGCCGCATCACTCACGGCAGGCAAAAAAAACCTTTCGTTGTTTTATTTTCTAATACCGAGTTATCAACGTGCCAAATGTGTTAGTAGAAACCGATACGGTTCAGCCAAGAACGCAACAGCAGCAACGATTCCATCGATCTCAGCCGCATCGTTTCCAGCCACACCGGTCCCACCCATAACAGTTCCAGTCCCACCGGTTTCAGCTTCAGATAGCGCATCGATTCGAGACATGCTTCACTGGCGTACTGCAACGCGACGGCTGTGCTTGAAGGACACAATCCAGGTATTGAATCTCTACCGGAACCTTGTGTACTGTGCGATGGAAAGTGCACACCTCTGCGCAGTTGTTACAAATTCTTTGACAAGACGGTAACCGGCGGGCGGGCACAAAGGCAGATGCAGTGTTTTGGTACCTAGCGGGATCAATAATTGTGAAGTTCAGCACCATGCGTTTCTACATGTGGATGACGAACCCTCCCAGGACAAAGTTTACGAACCCATGTAATGTAGCAAAGACTGAGGTAACATTCCCGATAACGATGTTGCAAGCGTTTTCACCCACACAGGTTGCAAAAAAAAAAGGCTCTACTTAAATATGTGCCTGTCATGTTTCATGGACCCGGCGGTCGGATGGAAACATACGCCGTTCATGATGACGGATCCACTTCTAGCTTCATGGACTATGATCTCCTGAACGAGCTGGTCACCGGAACTCCTCACCCGCTATGTCTGCAATGCACGGAAGATGTCACAAGAGAGGAGAAGAATTTCGTTTGGGTATCGATGCGAATCTCAGGACAGTACGACTCATCAACGGAGTAATTGACGTACGTACACACCGATCAAAAGCTGGCCCTTCCAACACAAACCGTTGATATCGATCAATTGGTTGGAAATTATATGCTTCTTAAAGGCCTCCCCTTGCAGTCGTTCATACGCGCAATACCACGCGTGTTAATTAGCGTCAACAATTGTTCTTTAAGCCAATCCCTTAATAGTAAGAAAGCGAAGGGTGATGAACCAATCGCCTCGAAAACACGTTTAGAATGGGTTTTTAGCCTGGAAATTGGCACAACATACGGCTGATTTGTTCTGGATAAAATACGGAGCGGACTACTTACCCATACTTAAGCGGCTAAAAAAGTTGTTTACGAATGTGCAACTGATTAATATAGGGGATATGGTAGTAATTGCGGATAACCAATTACCCTGAAAAATCAGTAGTCTGATCAGTATCCTGATTAAATAAGGGCGAATTAAATCAGTAGTCATCGCCCAACCTTCATAATGTACGCATGCTTTTATAATTTCATTCTGTTATTTCCCAGTAGAGCGGAGAAAAGCAAAAATTATCGCAATCCATAAACCAAACAATCCAAACTTTGTGATCCTAAGAAATATAGACCAATAAGTCTGCTCAGCTGTTTAGGAAAAATATTTGAAAAGATAATTGTTGAAAAAATATCATCCCATCTCAAGATCCACAATGCTGTTCTCAGCTATCTGTTTAGATTTCCACCAGGCCTATATTTTACGCATCAGATAAACAAACTGAAGAACATCATAACATCTCACAGTAAAACTAAAAATCCACCGGTTTAGTTTTACTTAATCTTGAAGTAGCCTTTGATACTTGTTATTTAAGCTCATTTCTTTTGTCTTCCGTTCTCACCATATCAAACATATTTCATCCTTTCTTCAAAATCGATCCTGACATTTTCATATCAATAATCACTAATCCACTCCCTTTTCTCCTGGCGCAGAACTGCCCCAAGGAAACGTATTAGATCCCATAGGCGTATTATTTGTACGTTTTTGACCTACCAAAATGTCCTAATGTTCTGCTATACGTCCTAAAACTATAACTAAACTGTTTAACATAGGTATATCCCAATACAATGGAAACTAAACGACGTGGAAACTAAAAGTAAACGAAAGTATAACTGTGAAATAAAGCAATATATTTCACGAGTTTCAGTATCAGAAAAAAACTTCCTAGCAGCAAACTAGCTATCAACAACCAACAAATCGATAGGATAGCCGATGTTAAATATTTAGGAATCATTTTGGAAAAAACGATTATTATTTAAAAACATATTGAAACATATATTTTAAACACTATGAAAGCCTCAATATCTGTATACTGTTTTATAAATAGGAAACCGAAATATCATATGGAAAAGGATTTTTTTTATACAAGTCTATCTTTCGGCCAGTGCTGCTATATGCATTCCCGATTTGGGCAAATAGTGCCAAAACACATTTGCACAAGATGCAATTATTCCAAAACAAGGATTTAAAGCAGATGTCAAATTTACCTCCATGGTATTCCGCCAACAATATACATGTTAGAAATAATAGGTTAGGGTTAGTAAATAGGTAAAGTAAATAGGTTAGGTAGGTTCTACTTAATTTTAGTGGAATATTATTGAATTAGCACGCGTAGGATCAGTTAGTTTTTATTTCAGTGATAACTTGTTTCAGTGATTTATAGGCGTCTCTGTTTCTCTGTTTCTCTCTCTCTCTCTCTCTCTCTCTCTCTCTCTCTCTCTCTCTCTCTCTCTATCTCTCTCTCTCTCTATCTCTCTCTTTTTTTCTGGCCTACGAAGGATAGAGTTGTCGAGAAGGTCGTGCAGACATGGCCTGGTCACCAATAGCCCTCCAGGTCGCTCGGTCCATAACTATATTCCTCCACCCATGGAAACTCCCAATCTCACTTAGGTCAAGCTCAACCTGATTCAGCCAATGAGCTCGCTGCGCTCATGACACGTCCAGCCATCGCCACCGACAGAGTGTCAGGTGCCCCTGACAGCTCAGCTAGCTCGTGGTTCATTTTCTACCTTTATACACCTTGTTCGTACACCCCAACAAAGAATGTTACGTAATACCCTCCGTTCGAAAACAAGGAGGGCATTGGCATCCTCTGTCCGGATGACCCAGGGCTCGTGCCCGTAGAGGACCACCGGACGTCAAGGTGCGGTACATCGTACATTTCGTGCGGGGTTGGAGTAGTTTAGATCTCGGGAGTTTACGGAACCCGTAGTAGGCACGATTCCTCTGAACAATGCGTCTCCGGATTTCGCTGCTCATATTATTGTACGAAGTAACGATCGTGCTGAGGTAGCAGAACTACTCTACTACCTCGAAATCACGCCGTCAACTGATACTCTGCTCCCCAGACGGGCTCTATCACGGTCAGAGCCTCCGGCAAGCAGGTATTACGTTTTAGCCGCATTGATCGTTAATCCAATCCTGGCTGCTTCGCGTTTTCGTCGCCTCGCACACCGCCGCAAATGTCATTGAACGGACATGCCGATGGCATCCGCGATGCTTAGAAACTGGATAGAACGGGTGTAAATCGTGCCTCGGATATTGAAGCTCCCGTTTCACATGACACCCTCTAGAGCGATGTTGAACTGCAAACAGCAGAGTCCGTCGCCGTGCCTAATACCCGGGTGAGACTGGAACGTATCCGACGTCATGTTCGACACTTTTACCTTGCACTGCACACCATCCATCGTCGCCTTCAGCAACTGCACCAAATTCCCGGGAAATCCGTGCTGCTGCATGATGTTCCAAAGAGCCGTCCTTTCTATGCTATCGTAGTCGATTAACCTTGATGTCGATTAACCTTGATGTCGATTAACAGGGTGTGCGTGGGGATTTAATGCTACGAACATCTGAGTTCTGTGTCCAGTCCATCGCTACCAGCTGATTTATTGCACCTCAGCTGTTCGTTGTCACTGCAAACCTCATCCAAGGATGGCGGAGGCACTTCGCCGTCCTGTTTCTGGTTGACTCACGCCTGCTCCGGAATCTCCGGCTTCCGCTCCATTTAGGTGTCCGTTGAAGTAGCACTTCCACCTTTCGATCACCTTTCGCTCATCCACAAGAATGTTGCCTTCAGCGCCACGGTACATAGTGGTCCTGGGAATAAAACCATTTTTTTCATGCCTTATTCAACATCTTGTAGAACTTGTGAGTCGGACTTTTTTAGGTCTTTTAGAGTTTTTTTTTTAATTTAATCAATATGACCAATGTTAAACGAAATAACTATACTATACGAGATAATAAAACATCTTGTAATATATCTTGTATATATTATAAACATATACATTTTATTCTACATTTTTAACATGTTATTTTTATTCTTATTTTTACAGACGCATCATCCGAGCAACTTCACAGCATTTATCTAGATCATGACTCGACCAAACTGACATGGATGGTGGACTGGAAGAATAGCAATGTTTATTTTCAAATCGAAAATGCTTTTAGATATGGCAAGTTTAGAAGTTTTGCTTTTGGGTTTTCACAACGTGGTGAATTATCACGGGTCGACCTTTGCGTATTTACTTACATGAAAAACATGTATCAACAAACGTATGATACATTCACCTCCCGTGATTTTAAAAACATTTTCTTAGACAATACTCAAAATTGTGATGTCATAAAGATGAACAATAATATTATCACTTTTCGACGAAGTTTTAAAACATGTGACCCACAGGATATACCTTTTCATACTGGTACCATGTATGTCGTTTGGTGGCGAACAAAAAAACTTGTTGATTTGTCTAATAATTGCTCTGTTATACCAAGATTCGGTATCAACAACCATGGTGTCTTACCAATACAACTTTTGCGTGCCAATGCTATTCGTATTTCTGAACAACCACATGAATTGAAGATGTTGGAAATACGCTTAGATAAAGTATTGATACCATCCGTCGAAACGACCTACTGGTGCAAGATACAAGAGTTAGAATCCTGGCTTTTACGAACCAAGCATCACATTGTGCAATTCGAACCAGTAATACAAAACGAAGATCTTGTACATCACATGGAAGTCTTTCAGTGCATCACAAACGACCAAGAACCAATTTCGACTTACAATGGCCCCTGTGAAAATATGCCAGCATCCGGTAGATTATGTTCAAAAGTAATGGCCCTGTGGGCTATGGGAGCTGGTTCGTTCACATATCCTCCACAAACTGGTCTACCTGTTGGCGGTGAAGGGTTCAACCCATACATTCGACTTGAAGTTCATTTCAACAATCCCCAGCTAAAATCAGAATACCGCGATAGTTCAGGAATGCGCATTAAGTTAATTTCAAAGTTGCGTCAATATGATGCAGCCATCATGGAATTAGGATTAGAATATACAGACAAGATGGCCATTCCTCCGGGACAGATAGCATTTCCAATGACTGGTTATTGCATACCTGAGTGCACAAAAATATCGCTTCCGACAAATGGCATTGTTGTTTTTGGGTCACAACTTCATACACATTTACGAGGTGTACGTGTTATTACTCGTCATTTCCGAGGAAATGAGGAACTACCAATTGTTAATCAGGATGACTTCTTTTCGCACCATTATCAAGAGATTCGCCAATTACGATATAAACCACATATTCTTCCGGTAAGTATCTCATACATTTAAAGTATCTTAAAGTATTTAAAGTATCTCCGAATTTAAAAAAATTGAGTATTAAAAGGATAAAACAAGCCATAAAAATTGCTCGCATATAAAATTTATTAAATCTGTGCAAATCGGCCTCGGTTTTTCTTAACCATATGGTTACTGTTGGTGAACAATGAACATTTTAATGACTTCTATATAGAAGGGCATATGCCCTAGGCGCTTAACAGAAGTATTGAAAATCGAAGCCTTTGCTACTGCAGAACTATTCAAGCCCATACAATTTCAGGAATACTAATGATGCCATTGTTTCATTGTTTTATAGTGACAATTGATCAAACTGTTAGGGAATTGCAATGGAATAAATTGATGGAATTTCGGACGAATGAAACATAAACGTCGAATATAAGAATACTGAATCTTTCATTAAGTGCTAACATAAGAATACACTAGTTTTCACAGTCATTTTATATAATAAATTTGAAATTTATTGTTTGCTATGCAATGTGTTTCATATTTCAATATGCGTTAAAGAGCGAACTTTGGGGCCAGGCCTCGCGAAGGTTCGACCTTCCTAATACCTTGTCCTACCGCTAACCGAAAGTTAGGTTTCTGCCCTTAAAGTGTTATTATATCCAAATATTAATTAAACTTCTCGCTAGTGTTCTCGGTGCATCAGAACCTATGTCGCTAAAGGAGAGGTCAACGAATTTTATTCATAAAACGAGACGTTCTTCAGTCAAAGTTCTGATTGAATCTGATTTATTCTTACAATATGGGCTGTTTATATACTAACATTCGGTTGCGTATTGGTACGTTCACATTCCGTATTATCACATTTCCAATTTCTGAAGTTTACAAATCCTAAGTAAACATTTTATCTGGTTCCGATGGGAATGCACAATTATTGCACCATGCTCTTATGTTTCGGGTACGCACAATTAACGCACCATGCTGTGCGTGATCGCTGATTGTGCGTCGTTGATGTCTGTCGACGACGATCGCGTTTGATCTTGTTGGTCCGGTAGGCTGTGGCATCGGTGCTATACCTGCGCTGCTGTTGCTGTTGTGTGATCTTCTTTTATGGCGGTTGGGTTCATTGGTATGTTTCCAGGATTTTTGTTGCCTAGTTTTCCGTTAGCCGTGTTTCACTTCCGTGTATTTGCGTACCTTATTCTTATTGCGGGTTTCGTTCATCGGGCCGTTCCAACATATCATTGTTTATTTAGGCCAACGATGACGAACCCGGACAAAAAGTTACAATGGTTTTAAATCTGGTCAAACCTATTGTTGCGTACGCAACAAGCGTATTGCATGAAAAGATAATTCAAATTCCAATATTTCCGAAATAGCTTTACTAGATTGAAATGGAAACTGGGGAATTTCAATCACTAAGAAAATGAAAATAATAAAAATTCATGCAAAATTGAATTCATGTTTAGTGAAAAATTCATGAATGCTCCAATAAAAATAAAAACGTACAACCGTCGGTGTACATTTTATTTTGCCACATGCTGTGCGATGCGGCTAGTTAGCGAACACCACGCCTTCTTTTTCATACGCAAAACCTGATGAATGTACAGTATAGAATTCATGAACGTGTACACTGTTGTTGAAACACAGTACTATAGACAATGTTAACAGCTTCAAATACCTTGGAGTGTGGTTTGATCGCAATTGTTTCTGAATAAAACACATAAAATTCTTCGTAACAAAATGTTATAAACGAATAAATTTTCTAAGATCCATAACAGGGCCGTGGTGGGGTGCGCATCCCAGAGATCTACTGCAATTATATAAAACAACGATACTGGTTACTCTTGAGTACGGTAGTATATGTTTTCCCTGGGCAGCCAGAACACATATCCAAAGGCTCAAACAAATTCATTACCGGTGTTTGCGTATGTCTTTGGGATGTATGCACTCCACGCATACACTGTCTCTCGAGGTGATGGGTCATTATGCCACTATCGCTCCGTTTTAAACTGCTCGTTCTTAGAATCCTTATAAAAAATGCCGTGTCTAATAGCCAAGTCATCCTAAACTTTAATAAACTCCAGACTTCAGGCCCGAAATCCAAAACCATGTCAACGTGGCATGATTTTCTTGCCTTGGGTGTAGATGTTTTGCTTGCCGATACTTCTTCGACAGTAAGCCACCGCATACCTCTAGAAATAGCAGAAGACTTATAAATTATCGATACCTCTATGAAACGGGCTATGAAGAACTTTGTCAAAGACACTCTTCCAGAAATAGCTCCAACGCTATTCGGAGAGATCTTTGGGAACGTTTACTTTGATAATGCCTATCTCACAGATGGTTCTAAGACAGATGGAAAGGCAGGCTGTGGAGTATATGCGCGACATCGAACTATCTCATGACAGCTGGAAGTTTCATGCACTGTGTTGCTGCAGGAACTAAGACCAGGTCATGCGAAGGTATAACCCAATTGGTAGGAGTTCACAACACAACAAAATTATTATTCCGGCACGAAGCAACTTGTCTAAAGCTATTCGTTAAACTTCCGCTAGTATTCCAATTCAGGAACCTATGCCGCGAACGTGGAGTAGCCGAAAAAAGTTGTCCGTCCGGAGCCTGAGATCATCAAAAACAAGATCCTAATGTTCTGGCACGAAGCGACTTATCTAAAGCTATTCGTTAAACTTCCGCTAGTATTCCAATTCAGGAACCTATGCCGCGAACGTGGA
>JXWZ01000272.1:0-21714 GCA_000956215.1 Anopheles farauti No. 4
AAAAAAAACAAGCCAACGTGCACGCATTTCCGGTTGCGTCTTCCGCTTACCTTCTGCATCTCCTTCAGTGCCACTTCCGCCTTCAGCAGACCCTCCACATCCTTAGCCATGCGGCGAATGTGTATTTTGGCGCTCTTGTTTTGGTGATAGGCATACCAGCTGCCTATGATGGCCGTCAGCAGCAGCGTCACGAGCAGCAGATCCTTCCACCGGGTGCCGGTTTCTAATTTCAACACCAAAAAACCAACGAAAAAAAAAAACGCTCAGATCGATGCCCCATAAACGTTTCCACACGGCTCGACATACCACGCGGTGGCCCGAACAGCACCGCATCCATCGCCTTGAGCGCAATCTTTTGCTTGTGGATCGGATCTTTGATGCCGAGCACGTTGCTCACGTAGTGCATGTTGTTGACGGCGAGCCGGGGCAACACCTTGCCGGTCACCTTGTGCAGCCGGAACAGGTGCACGTACTGGGGCAGCTGGACGCTCTGCGCCAACCACTCGGTCGTCTGATCCACGGTCCAGTTGTGCACCTCCGACCGCAGCCACGCCTCCCACAACTCCTTCACCGAGATGTGCATGTCGTCGTTGAAGTGGAACGCTTTGTGTCGCTTCTCGTAGCCCGAGTCGTACTTGAGTTCTTCTCGTAAAAACTACAACGGGCGGGATCAATGTCAAAACGGTCCGCACGGTGCCGCGCCACCAAATACTTACGTCGTCAGATTCGGAAAGATCGATGTCACCGTTATCGTCGTCGTCGAGCTGACGGTGCAGCGACCGGATCGCCTCCATGCCCAGCTGGTCGTGGTGCGCCAGACAGTCGATGTCGTCGATGGTGCAGACGCCGCCGGCGCCATCGACCATCGCACCGCTGCCGTACGTTCCTGAAATTAGGAATAGAAAATCTTTGGATTTAAGTCAGTCATTTCGGTCCATCAATAAAAAGGGGACTCTTGGCTGGTGCTGTTCGTTGCATTACACAACCGGACAGACAGGCAGACTGGCGGGGATGAGAGCGAACAAAGCACGCAAACACACGCGCACGCGAACACACACACACGCGTAAACGATATAGAAACTGAAAGGAAGAATTTAGGAGAAAAAAGAGCGATTTTTTCCAATCGGATGGCAAATGTTTGCTGAAAAGGACTGTGGAGGATTAGTAATAGCCATAATAAAAAAAAACTGAGCGTATATAGCAGGAATCTCGTCCTTTTAAACATAATAAAAAAATATAAACCAACGGAAAGGCACCTATCCAGCCGGCTCCAGCACGTCGGCTTTTAATTAATCGCTCTTATCGACCATGCGACCATGACCACGAAGCTTATTACTATTACGAATGGCTCCTAAGGTTGCTCCACAGGGACAGCTTCGGGGTTGCAGGGCAAAATTCTCTAATCATCAAAACGAGTGTTCAACCACGACTTCACCTTCGATCAGGGAAGGGAACAGGTGCCCGCGGCAATCGTCAATCAGCTCCACGCGCCGTATTTTACAACAGCGCAATCATGTAAATGGGTTCGCGAAGTTTAGCCGCGTTCGGTCACGATCGGCGAGCGTGGTAAAAACGGGAACCCAACCCCGCTTCCTCTCACCCGATCCGCACCAGTAAACAACACACCCAATTGCGGTGGGGGTTCGCTTGTTTGCGCGTGGTAAATAGTGTCCAGATTAAAATTATGAGTGCAAGCGGCGAAGGCTTTCTGCGTTAGAGGCGTTCTTTCCTTCTGTACACAGCTTCCGTTTGTCCGTCGGTTTGTGCCGACTGATAAAAGCCATCCGGATTGCCTGGAATTAAGTTTAATTGCTAGGAAGATAAGAAAAATCCGGATCAAGAGAAACCGGTAATGTCGCGAACGTGTACCGCGTTGGGACAATTATGGTACTTCCGAATTTGTGTTTACAAATGCACGCTGTACACACTGACACGAGCGTGCACACGCACCTGCTGGTTTTCTGCGACGGAAACACTATTATCTCCAAACAAGAATGTGCTGGCGTCCCATTAAAACCTCGATCGTTTCGCCATTATCACCATGAAGTGGTTTGTCTGGACTCGGTCGATTCGCTTAATGAGCTTCTTATGCAATTAGTACAGGAAAGTTTAACTCTGCCACAAGCGGGCACCGAAACACACCCGCACACAAACAAACACGCATGCAAAATAATAAAGAAAACAAAATGGATGATGGACGAGCCAAAATATTAGAAGAGGGAGAAATAAAAATTAATGCATGAAATAATGTAAATTTAACGACTACGTTGCCTACTTCCATTGCAGTTGAATCTGCGAGCATACTAGTGCGATTGAAGCAATACGCCTCTGTGCAACGAAAAAATAAAACGTGCAATACATTGTGCCATAAAAGAAATAAAAAAAAACGAGCCTTTGCCCCGACCGATAGCAGCAAGGTTATTAGTAGCTAATATCATATACTTTCCTTTGCTGATATTTAAGATAAAGATATTATTAAGTATAATAATAAACAAAATGTATTATAAAAGAAGAAAAATAGTATAATTATTTACATCGGTCCATCCCAACCAGGTCAAAACTTTAATGATTCTTCAGAATCAACTAGAACACACATTCGCGTCTCATCTCATCGCACAGTCTTTGCCTGCAGCGCGCACGTATAATGCTTGATGACTAAGAAACTTCCCCTCCCCGTAAAGAAGCAGTAAATTCTGTAAAGTGTTGCAAGAACGTCGATGAACGTAATGTGTTCGATGCTCGCCTTTTTCCCCTGGTCCGACCGGAGCAGACACACCCCACCCGCACCCGTGATGAGGTGGTCTTGATTATGGTCTGTGAGCGAGGATGCTTGTTGGCGGTGGGAAAGCGTATGGAGAAGGCAGCAGCGGCATGCTTCTGCGAACTCCCTGAAAATGGAAACGAAAATAGTAACGGAGGGGAAAGGGGTCTGGAGAAGAAGAATCAGGAGAGAAAAACAAAACAAACGGAAGCGATCGGGCCTTTCCATGTGTTCATCTCATGTTCTGCAGGATCAAACAGGACGGGTAACGGAACGGGAACGTAACAAAGCGGACGGGTTTGGCAACGAGACCACGTACCGAATTCGTGATGCACCGCCTGGGACATCGCTTGGCTCAGCACGGTGTAGGAGTTGCGCGTTTCCAGCGGCCGGGACGAGGCTCCGCTGCCCCCGGCGACGGTCTGTGATGACGCGCCGGAGGATGGTGATTGGGGCGCGGTGGCCAGCGAAGACGGCGGTTGGCGGGTCAGGGCCCGATCCTGGTGGTGCTGGTGCTGCTGTTGGTGGTGTTGGTGTACCGGTGCGCCATCCGGATGCTGGTAGGATGGTGCTGGTGCTGCCGGTGGTTGCTGTTGATGGGGTTTGTTGTTATGGTTGAGCGTTTGCTGGTAGGTTGATTGTGGTGGCGGTGGCGGCGGCGGTGGCTGCTGCTGTTGCTGCTGGGGCTGGTGCTGATGGTGGTGGATGGATGCCTTCGCCGGAATCTCAGCACCGGCTCGCTCGGTCCCAACGCCGAGGTCACCCAGCGACAGGAGCAACAGCGAACAGTAGCAGGCGAAGGCTTTCCAATTGCTCGTTAAGTAACGCATCTCGTAGCTGTAATGGGAGACAAAGAAGGGCAAAATAAGAACGTGCGTCGTTAGCGATAGGGCTCTTGGAAACATTCACAGCGATAGTTTTCGCTCCGTAAGGCCCAACTTGCCCGGTGTCACCATTTGGCTGTTTATGGTGTTTTTTTATGTGTGACAGGAAAAATAGTACAACACCGAAGAATCATGTTCTGTTTATAATGCCGCGTACGATGCTCCATCACTTCCAACACGATCAAGTGCAGACAAATAACTAACAAGGACCATTTCGAATTGGGTGATCCATCCGATCGACAACACTTCGAAATAAGTTTGCATTGCTGATTCATCGGTGGGCTTTCGATGCCAATCAGCAGCGACCAACGAACCAAACCCGATCAGCTTCCCGATCGTAGGAGGCTGGAAAAGGCTCTAAAAGGAGCTTCGTTTTGAACACGGAACCTTCAACCAGGCTGTTCGTCATCGTTCCTCGTACGCCTGTGTGCACGGTTACCTACGACACGAATCTGTTATCAGCCTGACGTGTCCCTTTTTCGTACTGCCACGATCTTGCACTTTAGTGAGGGAGACCATAGCATGCGAAAAACTACCATACAACGCAAAATATACGTGCGGAGATGGTGCAAGAACGTGCAACAACAACAACACAAATGAAATAAAACATTGTCTCTAGCTGTGTGTGGTGCATTCGAGAATGGCAAGAAGAAGAAGACATACTTGGGCCCCCCTCATATCACGACACATGGCGATCGCACTTTTTACACACACACACACACACACACACACACACACACACACACACACACACACACACACACACACACACATGTACCTAAGCTCTCTTCCTCGCTCGCGCACTCGTCCCAAACACTTCGTAATTTATACTTAGTAAATAGAAAAACAATGTTATTTACATTATTCACTTGAATTCCAGGGCTTGCTCACGGTGCGGGCACAGCAGGATCACAGCAACATCGTTCACAAACACACACGCAGACAGGAATGTTCGAGGTTTCACGCCAAATGACCCGCAAAAAGAATGGGTGAAAATTCGGGGCTTGCTTCACGAGCACGGTAATGGATTACTCACGAGTGTGTCCCGTTGTCGTCCACTCGTTTATCACATGCACATTTTCTTCCTGTTTCTTTTGTTTGTGCCCTTGCCCACAGCGCTCTACACACCTTTCCGCCGTTGAAACTAGTTTTATGCGCGCTACTCTGCTACTGTTGCTGCTGCTGCTGCTGCGGCTGCTGGGCAATGATGTATCGTTGTTGTTATTGCTTTACTATCGGGAACTGTCAAAACTGCGAGCCATCGGACACGTACGGACACACACACATACATGCACGAAATGAATTTGCATGGCTAGAATAACGCGAGAAATACTTGGTTCTTAGGATACGCTCAATTCTGGTTTTTCTTGATTCACCTCCCCGTCAGTCTTACTTTAGCAAAACCCAAACATACCCACACACTCGCGGATGTGGGAAGGCGCATGCGTTGCACTTTTTTGGAAGCAGAAACAGTCAAAATCAAAACCGGTACGGTACGCGTCGATCAAAACTACAGCAGGGCAAAAGCTACTTTGACCGTGTTTCGACGAGACGTTGAGCTTTTGACTACACGCACACGAATGTCGTGAAAACTCGCATCTACCACCGGTGCGAAAGTTACTCTAGTGGGTACGAAAATTTTCTTCGATGTCTGAGAACGTTTACATTTTAATGACACCATCACCACTTGTTGTTCCACTGCTTTGGGAAGTTTGTATCCGATTCTTCCGGGGATTAAGTTACGCGTGCATGTGTGTGAAAGAGAGCAGGATAGCGCGATGGAATAAACGAGGCACTGTGTGTTGGTGTGTTTTTGTATTGTGGACCGATTGCAATACAGCGAAAAAAATGTGTATGAGGAAAACAACCTTCACGGGGGGTTTCAACGTACGTGCTTCGCACACTAGACCATGGGCAGGGTCAAGGGGAGACAACGCCGAACGCCTTCGGCGAAAGGGTTAGATGATGCATCCGAACCGGATGCTTCGTGACAACGACCCCAAGGATGAGCCTGACTGCCTTCTCTCCTTGGGTCGGGAGCTCCGTGTTTGTTTTGACGTTTCTCAGGATGGTGCGCGATCGTGCGCGCTGGAAAATGTATGGAAGCGACCCCAAACCGTACGATCGCGATCGAGCAGACGCAAAATGAAGCGGCTAGAACAAATACTTACCCGTCGCACACGCAGCAGCTTTCGATGTGTTGTCGCTGTCGTTCCAACGTTTTTTTTCAAACTACCTTAACTCAACACTTAACCCCAACATTAGGCCAACGCTGCGTTGCAAAAAAAACTTACGATGCAAAAACGCGACCGAAACGGGAAACGTTTGCGCGTGTGTATGGATGTATGTGCGCGCGTGAAGTGGCACAACCAACAATAGGTCGGGCGACTTTGCACTGCCACTTGCGCGGGAGGGAGAGAAAGAATAGAATTTGTCGCTGCTTTGAGGCTACTGCGATTTCGATCAAAGGGTATCGATGGTTGCGGTTGTAGATGATTAGAGAAGCAACAAAATTGTCGACAGTGGCAAAGAATAGCACAAAAAACACAAAACACACACACAAATAGGAGCGCGCGAACGCGATGGGTAATATGGATTCAAGGTTATGCAAGCTGCAGCTGGCTGCTAGCTTGTACTAGACGAAGAAGAAAAAGAAGAAGCAGTGGTAGAACAGCAAACACGCATACTCACTCGCGCGCACGCACATACACACACACACACACACACACACACACACACACGAATACAATATGCGAATATATGCGAACACGAATACAATATGCATACGCATGAAACATTTACAGATTCTGACAGTTCGGCAGATCAAAGCAGGCACGGTGTTATGATCATTGGACAGTGTATGACCTAATGGACAGATTGCATGTTGTCTCCAACATGTATTTTAAGTAATTTGGAATTTGAATACTCTGATACAAAATATCGGTCAGTACATTAAGGCATTAACCATACGGCTACATCCACCGTTAATACTGCAAAAATGAGAATTTTAGATCTTCTTAATAAGGCAACTAGAGCAAACTTTCATAATATTCTCAAAACAAAAAATCGCTTTTTCCATCAAACCACTTTTTCTCGGCATTCTCGCCTAGAATCAGACAGAATCACATACCCAACGCGATCTATTTAACTTTATTTCACTTGTTCTCGCTTAAACAAAGCCTACGGGTACTACGGTCACGATTTATAACTTAAGCGGTGCTCCACGGAGCAAAACAAAACATGCTCCCAATTTCGAGCTTCAGCATCTACTGCCACATTCCGAATGCTCAGTTCATCGTACTCACTGTACTGTACACGTCCGCTGTTAGCCCAACCACCAGTGCCAGCTTTGGCGAAACAATCGTTTTCGGGACTACCTTTACGGTGTCATCGTCGGGCATAATCTGCAAACATAGCGAAAGCATAGACTTGGTAATGTGTTCGTTTTGGTGTGTTGGAAGCGTGTCGCTCACCTTATCTACAACATGCTTCGAAACCAGTCCATCAGAGCCTACGTACAGCACCGAGAATCCATCGTACCATCTGTGTATAAAACGATAAAATTCGATTACACAAACCATTCAACAGCAAAATTATTAAGTAGAAACATACGCTTCCTGGCCTTCGAAAATTTCCTTCAGCTTCCACAGCTTATACTTCCAGAACTGTAACATTACTTTCAGCGCACTGATGCCGCGTATGCGCCACCGCACCCGGACTGTTCCGTCTTCGGGATGTTTGGTAATTTTTAATATCTCGAACGTAACGTACGCGTACTTCAGGTGGCCGACCGTGCGCAATAGTGCGATTTGCTTCACGTAGTGATAGAGACCCCTGAATGGGAAATGCAAACAAAACGAGCGTTAATAATTCGTTCATTGGATTTTGCGCGCGCTTCTTACTCTGTTCGCATTCCGCGGATGTTGTTCTCGAAGATGAGGTTGGGACTGTAGATTGAGTAGTCAAGCGGTTGCACGAACAATTTTGGCAACGTTTGCGACAGCACGTGGTACACTCGCTGTAGTTGCTCCTCTGAGGATTGATTTTCCTTCGACGCACCGGCCTGCGTGAGATGAGTATGGTATTTTTTCAAGAAACGCTTCCAAATACAAGCTCGCATCGTACACCGGCCTTACCGTGCTGCTGGGAGTGGAACCACTTCCTTCGCTACTGTATCGCACCGGATGCTCCTGTGCCGGCTCTGAAAACAACGCCAAATATCGGTCCGTCTCAAATGCATCGATTGTGGCAAATGCGTGTGGATGATGTGCGCCATGTCGTGTCGGCTGCAGGAGTATTAGGATAGAACAGTCATAAAAACAATATCAAAACACTACCAGTCTAACGAATCATATTATGCAATAAAGCGCAAGAGGAAGTAAGAGAGGAGAGAGAGACAGAGAGAGAGAGAAGGACAGATCCTACCCTGCCCTTTCGGCTTACCTTTACGGCGACGGCAGTTGCATCGACAAGGGTCACCGGTCGGTGTCTTTCTGCACACCCTTTACTTCCAGCACAACCTGTATACGGCCGGACCGCCAGCATACTGCCTGCTTGGAACGGGCGGCCACTTCGCACAAAAAGGCTCCGTAAGCAGTTAGCCATGATGAGTGCTCCGAAAAGGGAGATCGCAGAATGAAAAAGCGTGTGTAATTCGTAACTAATAAAGCGTATCTACGGTCACACAACTCTCGCTTTCTTCTCTAGCAACGACACACCGAAACGATGCTGCTGCTCTGCTGTGGCTGCTGCTGCATTCCTACTTTTTACACCTTTCCTGAAACACTGTTATTGTTTTCCGCGAGCAAGAAAAGCTGTTTCGCCTGTCAAAATCAGACCGGGGAACGCACATATACTCACACACGGGAAGACGTACGCGCACGTGCACGGTGTGTGCGAGCGAGATAGAGGGGTAGCGAAAACGGAACGGAAAATCTCACACGGGGTTCGGCTTTAGACAGCTTTTTGTTTACATCCGATGGTGGGCCACGTCTGTCATCCCTGTCTACATTTTGCGAACAATGAAAAATGCGTTTGATAAACGAATCAAAAAATTATTATTTCGAAAAAAAACAGGCGAATTTTTCGAATGATTCAGTTTTTTTCCCTGTCACTCAATGCATCCCGAAGTCTGGAACAACTCGACTGCTAATATTCAACTGCTTTGCACCGAGTTTGTGACAGAATGTTTTGTAAATAAAACCCTGAGCGTGGCTGTCACGCGCATGGAGAAAGATGGCTGCCTTTGAGCAGCTGTGTGGTGACCCCCTTCCGCCTTCCCCGTCCATCCCCCATGAATCATTCATCAAAGCCTCAAGCGCGTTGGAAGCAGGACACCATCACGTTAACCTCATGCTAGAGTGCATTATTTGTGCAATATCCAGCATATGCAGCTAGCTTAATGGCTTTTCCATCATCCGCGAACCAGGGTACGGGAAGACAAAGCTCCCCATTCGAACAACTACCTCTTTTTCCGCCATCGAAGCGCATTTCACGGCTTACTGCAATCGCTGTTGTGCTTTACCATTTTTGCAGACGTGACGAAAAAGATTCTGGAAGACATCCAGATTAAGAAACAGCTGCTGCAGAAGGGAGTGAATACACATACGCCAGGTTTCAACACCCTCTATAACCCGCCGTCGATTGGGTTCGGCAACTTGTACGCGTCGTCGCCACTGTTCCAGCTGCCGAAGGTGAGTTCCGGGCTGCGAGGGCGAAGCCGTTCCGCAGCCAGCTAACAGTGCGCGTTATTACCCCGTTCTCAGTACACGTCGAACACAGCCGGACAGCCGAACGACACGAACCAGAGCATCTCGAAGGGCGTTTGGAGCCAGGCGATCAACCAATCGTTCGGGTTCTTCGTGCCGCAGGACTCGCTGTTCGGCAACAACATCCTACCGGTGCTGCCGCGCTACGACAATCCTTCGATCCACTACGCCAGCCCGCCCAAGTTCTGAAATGGCCTGCCTTAAGCTGAAGCAGTTCGAGCAGCTACTGCAGACGGTGGAGGAATTCCGCGAGCCGAAGGTGCGGTACGAGCAGTATACGACACCGTCACACATCGCGGCCCACGCACTGTACGCGATCCAGACGCAGCACGCCGACATCGAGGGCCGGTTGGTGCTGGATTTGGGTTGCGGGCCGGGCATGCTGTCAGTGGGTGCGGCCCTGCTCGGAGCGGAATACGTCGTCGGCGTTGAGATCGATCCGGACGCGGTAGAGGTTTGTTCACAGCCGGCGCAAGGGGTTGCGATGACGAACGTTGAACGAACTTTTACCATTTCCCTCAGGATTTTCGCGGCAATTGTGAGGAATTTGAGCTGGACAACGTAGAGTGTGTGCAGGCGGACGTGCTGCGACTACCGGACACGCTGAGCGCGGTGGAACGCACCTTCGACACGGTTGTGCTTAACCCGCCCTTCGGCACGAAACAAAACAGCGGCATTGATGTGGCATTCGTAAGAGTCGCGCTAGCACTAGCGCGCATCGCCGTCTACTCGATGCACAAAACGGCCACAAGGTAAGGCTTCTGCACGGGGCTTCAGGCCACTCGAAGCAGGGGCAACTAATGTGCGTACTCTAATTTTACGCCCCACCCAACAGGGACCACATCCGAAAGAAGGCACTCGAGTGGAAGGTTCGAGCGACCGTGGTCGCAGAACTGCGGTACAACCTGCCCCGAACTTACGGCTTTCACAAGCACACGAGCGTGGACGTGGCGGTCGATCTGTGGCGGTTCGAGCAGCAGACATCGTGAAGTTCCACTCATTGCGCCCCATCGCACTCCGATTGCACAGGATTTTAATTGTATTGTAGTATGTGTGTGTGTGTTTTTTTTAATGCCGCCGATTTTGTACGTGTATCCTAGGAAGTTTATTTGTGTGCGATCGTGTGTTAATAATGTGTTTATCGCCCCTCTACTCCCGTATCCCCTTCGTTCAACCGTAGTGCAATAACTATTCATCAAGATCCACAATCATTCTACTTAGTTGAAGAGTGACCATTTTAGTTTTGCCTCGATTCCATATTTTACCCGTAAAGCAAGGCAGTCAATCCTTGGCATTACGTGGAGATCGAAGACCGCAACATCCTGACTACAACTACCCCAACTAGGAAACGGCGTACAAAATTGTGCACTGAAAAAAAAACAAACTTAAGACCATCGTGCGTTGTAAGTTATTGTTAAGAATCGCTAAATAAAACCGATCACAGTCCATTTCGAAACGATTCGTGCATTTCGTCCTTTTGTCCTATCTTCCGGACACCGATCACAAATAGTTAATAGTCGAGATTTAGTTTTACACCTATTTTGTTTTGCTATAAACACGCAATACTTCCTACAATAAAAGCGATGCTCGGCGTTTGTTAAGTTTTCTTTTATATTTAACGTATTTCTCTGCTCTCCGTTTCCTCTCGTTCTCTCGTCCTATGACGAAACAGTTGTATTGTGTAACATTGTAACATAGCCAGAAGGTTTTGGTTTCAATGTGTCTAAATTCAAAGCTTGGCACATCGATTTCAAACCGCTTTGCCGTGTTCGAGGCCCTGTATAAAATTTCCTTCACTACTTTGCACAAATTATTATACACTTTTATACAGCAATTTTCCAGCATGTTAATAATAATCGGAACAGAATTTAAAATTAAAATTTACTTTAATATACCCGAAAAAGAAAAAGGGCCTATGTTTATAAATGTTGACGTATTTTTCTCAAACATTCGGGAACACTGCTCTACCTAAGTGTTTTAATAAGTTATTGCAAATTATAACCGGGATTTCCATATAGGCCCTCAAAAGTAACGAAGCGGTGAGAATTGAAATCAGCCAACTTTGAATTTGAGAAACTGTATCTCAGAGCTTGTAGCTTTATTAGCATAGTTGCGTTGCGGGTAACACCTTCCAGATACTCGAACCGTAAATTATAATTACGCCCACATACTCCCTCACACACGCACACACATATAGCCACAAATCTCTCGGTTGTGTTTTGTGTTGGGCGCGATTTTTAAATATATGTAACTAAAAAAAAACAACTAAATAACTCGTTAAAGGAGGTCTCGGGTGAAGAAAACAGTTCCATTCTCTACGGCAAAAGACTGCTGGGCTTCACAAGCCGGCCCTTCATGCACCTTTTGCTCACAGCAAAGGAGCACAGCAACGCCACGAACACGAAGCGCCTGGAAACGCTTTACTAATCGCGCGCGAGTGTCGTGAACACAACCACCAGCAACAAAGGAAAACTCGAAACGAAATAAAGTAACACAAAGTTTACTCTTTCTCGCGCCTGCAGTGTTATTACGCCTAATTCACGCACGTCCGTTTCGCTCCTTTCGCCCCTACTCGCAGCCCTGCTTGTCCGGTTTGCCATAATTTTACATGCGTGAATTTCGAATCGATAAAGAGCGAAAAAGAAATAACCCAATCCTACGCGGCTGTGTTCCTGTTGGCCTGTTACGCACACGGCATATCCTCACGGCTCTCGCTTCAAGCACTGCCAAATCGCAATCCGCCTCATCCGCCGTCATGTAGCGCGCGTTAGAAGTGTACAAAGTGTAATTGTAATAAAAAAAAATTTGGTCGTCTGCGTCTGCATCACTCCGTGTTCCCGTGTGCGCCGTGTCCCTCACCGTGGCGGCCATTAGCCGCGCGCGGATGCCTAGAACACGGGGGCAGCGATAAATATATCCTTCCCTATTCGTTTCCTCCTTCGCGCCCATTGCTTATACAAATCTAAATATTATATCTCGTGAAACGAATGCTCGCAAACGTACGTATCTGTGTGTGTGCGTGTATTAGCCAAACACACGCCCTTCCGTTTCCCTTTCACCACACACGCACACACACACACACATATATATATATACACGCACACCTCGCCCGCCGTGGGGTATATACATGAAAATTTACAGAAACGCAAAGCAAAAACCGATACAAAAAGACTTAAATGGGGCACGCGAGCTCGTGCGCTTATAGATTCTGCCACTGCGTGGCGAACATCGTCTGCGACGATTCGTTCCGCCGCGTGATCTCCTCGTGCATCGCGTGGCTCAGCCAGAGTTGGTGCAGCTTCCGGTAGCGCTCCTTACACAGCCGGAGAGGGTTTCCGCGGCGCAGTCCCTGGTCCGTCTCGCCGTACTCGTCCAGATATGGGGCCGGCATGAAGCATCCCTTGTTTATACCCAGCAAGAGAATCTCCGCGTCCCGGATGCGAAGAAAAATGCCGATGCCGGCGCCACACTCCTCCGTGTGGTATGTGCACGAGCCGACCGAGCTCTTGTCCAGCTCGCGCTGGCAGCAGAACGACTGCGAACAGAGGATATCGCCGCAGACGAGACACATCGTCGGGTTGCGCGAGTCGTCCCGGATGTTGTTCGGGCAGGCGAACAGCGACACGCTGTTGATGAGATCGCTGTAGTCTTCCGGCAGCTCGATCAGTTGGCGGATAGGCGGTGCGGTCTGGAAGAGGGCGGCCGGTCCGCCAAGCAGCTGCTCCCGTCGCGCCCACCGCATCCGCTCGATCTGGTCCGCGTTGCAGGCGGCCAGCCGCTCGACCAGCGCTAGCATCGGGCTGCCGGGTTCCAAGTTCGCCAGCGGATTCGGTGGCAGATCGAGATACGTCACCATCAGGTGGTAATCGTGCTCCGGCACGTCGCTGCACGCCGGCAGCGGTACGTCGGTGATGTTGTGGAACAGCAGACAGCAGCAGCGAAGCAGCGTGTGGCTTTGGGCGCGCACATCCGCCACCAGCTGCTGACAGAGCCACCCCTCGTGCTGGGTTGGCTCGGTACCGCCGACGGCGGCACCGCCCTCGTTCTGCGGCGGTGCCGCCTGATACACGTTGTACTGGCGGTACAGGCGCAGCAGATTACGTTCCGCCTCCGTCAGCGCCGGCTGCTCCTCCACCTCCATCGCCCAGCCACCCTCACCGGGCTGACCGACGGCCGACGACGTAATGATCGTGCGCAGCATGTTCACCAGAAAGATCGCCTTCACGATTGAATGGTCGAGCGCGTCGCCATTCGGTAGCCGCTCGCTCGGCACCCAGCTGAAGAGGACGCTGCGCGTCGTAAACAGGCACGTGCACAGCAGCCCGAACAGGTCCCACTCCAGGAAGAACGGGGACGCCTTGTAGCCGAACAGCGTCTCGTACACGTCCACCATGTAGTCGAGCATGGCTGTTGGCAGCAGCCTCGCCGGCACGACAGCACCCATCGCGCAGGCTACACGTACCAGCCCGCTCAGGCACGCCTCGTACCGGATCGACAGCTCGCTACCGAGCGGACGCTCCATCACGCGTAGCAGCATCTCCAGCGCCCGGATCGTGTACGAGCAGGCCAGCCACGATGACAGGTAGTCGGCGAACCGTTGCGCCTTGACCGGGACGTTCGTGAAGCTACCAACCGACTGGCAGAACTTTACCAGCGCATCCTTGACGGCGCCGTCGAACAGCTTTCTGCCCGAGGCAGCCACGCGCATCGGGTCGGCAGAGCTACCGCAACCGAGCCGCAGCTGGAACGCCTGCTCGATCTCCCGTGTGACCGCGGTCAGCAGCTCGAGCTGACCTTGATCGAACGAATCCAGTTCTTCGTTTTCAATGCTGACGGTCGACGCGGTGTCCTCCAGCGATGTGTCCAAATTGATCATCTGCACGTAGCTGATAACTGCCAGCGGATTCTCCGGATTGTCCTGGGGCTCGAAATGCGCCACCGGAAACCGCGCCTCATCCTCCGACTCGTAGTCACTCTCATCCCCGCCCAGCTGCAGTGGGTCGATACGGCGCTGCTTCGCCTTGTGCTGCAAGCTCTCACTGGAGTCCGTTTCGATCGCCATCGGTTCCTCCTCCTGCTGCTGAGGCTCATTCTGCGCTTGGTTTTCTAGCTGCACCTCGCCGCCCACCTTACCGACCAGATCCGACATGACCGCGTACCAGAGTGGAAACTCGAACGCGCTCGGATGCGTGATCTCCTTCACATCCGACTTCAGGTAGGGCTTCACCCCGCTCGTGATCGTGGCGTGCGGCGCGATCAGCGGCAGCAGACAGTTGCCCAGGAAGCGACACAGCGGGCACAGGAACTCCCGCTTGTCGATGTCGAACAGTATCGGCGCCCGGTTCCGGTACGGTCGGCGGTGCTCCTTTATCATCTCGTTGCTGAAGTACTTCTCGAAGCAGTCGACGTGCATGACGTGCCCGCACGTCGTCAGGTGCGGCGAGGGGTGCGTGTTCGTCTCGATCAGCTGCAGCAGGCCCTGCTCGTCCGTCTGCTGGTAGCGCGACAGGACGCTCGAGCGCTGCACAAACGCCGCATACACCATACCGCTCTTGGCGAACGTTCCCAGCACCGACTCCTCCGAACAGAGGATGCACGTGTGGCGCAGCGCGCTTCCGTCGGCCGGGCGCGGTATCTGACGCTGCGGTCCGAGACAAATCAAGCGCGGGCGCTGCTCAGCACCGCCCTCACTCCCGGCACCACCGTGCCCCTCCGCTTGGTAACTCATCTCCTCCTCAAAGTCCATACCGGTCACCCCCGAGCAACCCGCATCGGATGCGACCGCACGTGCCTGGCTGGCCGTCGCCGACGCCGACGCACCACCATCCTCGCCGATATCGTCCGCCTCACTCTCGAACATGGCCGCGTGCGAGGTCATGAACTTTTTCTGCGCGTTCTGCATCTGCGCCATCAGCTGGGCCCGCCGCATCGCCGCCATCTTAGCGCGCTTTTCCTTTTCCCGTCGTTCGGTTTCGGCCGATGACAGCCCGCTGCTGCCGCTCGATTCGGTCCGATCGATGTCGGACTGGTTTTGCGCATTCCGCTTCGCCTCCATCGCCCGGTACCGGTTAATTACCCAGCGCAGCAGATCACGCTGCGATTCAACCTGCCAAAACGAGCAAAGAAAGGTGTACTTTTAGTTTTAGTTTAGGAAAACCCGCTGCAAAAATTGTTTCGAAAAAATGCATCACATTATTTCGTTCAGGACCAAAGCCTTCGAAAACATACGAGTTGAGTTGCAATAAAAAAACAAACTAAGATTTGCAGCCAATTAAGACAAAGCAGAAACAATTATATGCCACGACAAAGATTGTAAAAACGATTGAGAACTCCGGAGAAATGGTCTATTTGTCCGGCTTAGCAGCATATTGAAATCAAATGTTTCTTTAAAAAAAAGGTAAAATTCAATTAAATTAAAAACCAAAACACATTATTAGTAATTGAATAATTAATTGCATTAATTGAATTAATTAAAAAACGCATTGTACTGCGTAGGTAAAACAATAATTGTATGCTAAAATGTTTTAAAAAAACCAAGAGACCTAATAAAAAAAACAATCTTGACTTTTTTATATATAAATGGCTCCTGCCAAGCTGAAAGTGGATCAATACTCCACATTTAAAGGAAAGCGACCGGAAAAGTAGGCACTGCACTGCACTATTCTCGATGTATCAACATACCCGCGGGCTTCTGACTAGCTCTTCCAGCAGCGCCAGGAGGTTGATCGATTGGGAACGGTCGTAAAACTTCAGGTATGGATAGTAGCCGGTTTCCTCCTCCTGAATGGCGTATCCAATCAGATGCAGCACCTGCGCAGCACCGACAATGGAGAGGAATGTAGAGAGAAAGCGTTAAAAAAAATAACAACAAAAAAACGGTGTATTGAAGCGAGAAACGTACGCGTTGTAGTTGGCCTTCGGAGAAGCTAACCGCTTCCAGGTTGAGCGCACGGGTCAGCACGACGCTCATAATCTTGAGCATCACATCGCACTGGAGGAGATTGGGAATAATGCTGGAAGCAGAAAGCGGCGAGAAAGGTTATGAGAGGTTTTAACGCGAAACATAGTGCAGACCACCGGTGCCTACCTGAACGCTTGCGTGAGCTTTGGTAGTTGCGGTGGCGGACAGCAGATCAGCTCGTTGCGCTCCTTCTGCCGCTTGCGCTGCGTCTCCTCCGACTTGGACTTGTCCTCCTTGCTGTAGTGGTAGAAGTACAGATTGTACCACGCGTAGTACTCCGGCTTGAGCGTGTACACGCCCTTCTTTTCCGCAGCGTTCGGTTTCTCAAACACCGCCACGTCGTCGATCACCGACTCGACCGTGATCTCGCTACAGTTGTCCTCGTTCAGCGCCCGGCTCAGCTCCGAGTGCGAGTGCGGCTTGATGCACAGCTGCTGCACGATCTCCTTCCGGATGCGGTCGTTCTCGGTGACGTCGCCCACGCCGGGCATGTACCGTTCGCCGATGATCACGATCAGCAACTCGAGAAACTCCTCGATCAGCAGGCTCACCTGCCGGACGTGGTCCTCCTCGGGACCGGCGGCGGCGGCGGCCGCGGCATCCAGGACGCGCGACGACGGCTTCTCCGGCTGGTCGCTTTGCAGCCAACCGAGCAGCTTGTACTTGTGTAGCACGTGAATGCAGAACTCGTTCGCTTCTATCAACGATGCGCCCACCTGCAGCACGACGATGTCGCGATCGAGCATCTCGTACCGGCACTTCACGTTCCGGTAGAAGAACAGCTGGTTGATCAGCGCGTAGCCGTTGCGGCGCCACATGCCCGCGTGCACCTGCGACATCATCGTGCGCGCGCACAGCACCGGCTCGATAATCTGCTCCGGCGTCGGCCGCTCCGCCGCGTTGGGTGCGATCGTGTCGAACGTCAGTCCGAAGCGCTCGATTTCCACGTAGAGGCCGGCGAGGAAGCGAGTCAGAGGGAGGTGAACCGAGACCGGCTTCGACAGCACGTCGTACGACAGGCAGGTGGCGCTGTGGTCCGCCACCTCGCACACCTCCGACGTCGACTCGTACACGATGAACCGCACCTCCGACAGCGCGTTCAGCACCATGCGGTACACTTTCACCAGCACCACCCGGTCGGTCGCGCACCACTCCAGCACCAGCGTGATCAGATGCGACAGCTTCAGGTGCAGCGTGAAGGCCGTCTCCCACTCCTGCTCGTACTCCATGTGCTGACCGAGCTGGCGCGTCATCGCGTCCATCCCCTGCATGTAGCGTAGCAGCTTCAGCAGCAGCTGGACCCCGTGCAGGAAGCCGGTCCGCAGCTCCGGCGTCCACACCTCCGGCTTGAAGCTCAGCAGATACTTCAGATCGATCAGGATGTAGCTCGCTCGCTTGAACGCATTGTTCGTTGCGGTGTTCTTCACGAACACCAGCTGCCGGTTCTTCACGTACTTCTCGATCGTCTCCGTGAAGTACGTGTGCATCAGCTTGAAGAACGCCGATTCGTGCTCGATCAGGAAATGCGCTATCGTCGGCACGGTAAACAGCTGCACGCTCATCGACACGATCGAAAACGAATGGTAATGGTCGTCGCGGATAAAGTCCTGCATCAGCGATGCGTACTGCTTCGTGAACGTTGTGGCGAGCATCTTCTTGTTGTTGTACTCCATCAGAAGACCGGAGATGAGCAGCCGGTGCCAGGCGGTCCGGGCCGACTTCCACAGCTTGTGATCGTTGCTCAGGATGTACCTCAGGTTGTAGATCGTCAGCGTGCGCGTGATCGTGTCCGCAAACACGCTCCGGAACGCCGAATGATTCGTCAGAAACTCCTGGAACCTGCGAACGGCATCGGAAAAAATGTAGAACCACAACAACAACCACCCTCCTCACCGAAACATACCATCCGAGCAGCATCATCGCCATGTGCTGACAGGCCACCTCGTTCCGATGCATCACCGTCACCTTCAGCGGCGACGTCCGGTTCAGCAGGCTGGGTGGGCGCGAACTCTTCACCTCGATGTCCTCCTTCAGCTTCTTGCACACCGCGAATGAGGCACACTTCACGACCGCCCGCCCTTCACGATCAATACTCGTCACGTACTCAATCGCTGTTTTTTGCGGACATCGAACAATCGACGTCAACGTCTGGATGACCTGTTGGAATGCGTCAAAAAATACATAAGTTTCCTGTTTTATTAAAACAATTATAAATTAAAACATTAACAATAAATATAATAATCATCCAACCTTTTGAAAAAAAAAAAATGACATAAAAACCTAATTTTGTGTAGATGAATTCGTTTTTTATGCTAGTCTTTTAAAATTTGCATCACACTCGTGATTTCCGGATATTCAAATCGTTGCATAGGGAAATATTGCAATGTTTTATAATAAATTATCCTAAACCATCAGTCCGGGGAAAAATTGGTTGATAAATTTCAAATACAAAACACATGAAAAAGAATCATCTTTACACCAATCGCATTTAAGCTATTCAAAACACTTAAAATAAATGTGGAAATTGAGAATCACTTGAATTGCAAATTTGGGATTACATTTGAAAAAAAATGTGCTCAACAAATCGTACGCTAAAAATTAGGGGGGGGTGGGGGGGAGTGAGGGAATGTACAAAATAAATTGGAAAAGAAAAAATATAATTTTACAATTATAGTTAGTGTCCAACACCACTACATTTTTTGGCTGTGTTTATGTGTTATTTCTCTCTAACAATGCTCTTATGCAATGGAACTGAAGACGAATTCAACATACATAAAAAATTGGCCAATAAAAATGGGTTTCATTGACAGTACCTGATCAAAAGTGTGCGTTTCGTCGTTGTACAGAATGGTACAGTGTGAGTTTTCTTCATCGTCCAGGTCCTGGCATTCGCATATACCATGCATCTGCAGCGTCATCATGCAATACTCCAGTATACCGCGAAACACAAGATTGCAGCGTTGCTCCTGCTCGGCGGATAGTTTCGGAAGGTCTTGTTGTTGTTGCTGTTGCTGTGCCGCGTCGGAAATGCACTATTGATAGTAGCGGTGGTGATGGTGGATTGCAGAATCGGAATCGGATGCAGTTTTTATTATTGAATAGATCAGAGTAAAATGATATCAACAAACGAAATCCCTCACTACTTACAGCATGCTCCTCGCAAAATGGATCATTCTTCCAGGCCTCGAGGTCACCGCAATCGCAACAACCGCCTCCGCCCGAAGTTGACATTTTGTATTTGTGTGTGCGGTGGGTTGATTTTTTGAAGCAGTTCGAGCAGAGCACACATGTCGGATCCATGCCTTTAAAAAGAATAAAGAGAAGAATTAATATTATTATCTACTAGCGCGGGACGAAAAGCCCATAAAACTGTTAGAAAATTTCATTTCAATTTCAACCGACTGTTTTTTTGTTTTCAGACGAGATTTCCATGGAATAGATTTTCATGGAAAACCCACTCTAAGGTCTAACCACGGAAAGCATTCAGAAACATTCATATTGGAGTGTGCTTTCATCAACATTCCTGGCTTCACTACACTTACTGCATTCCCGGCAGGTGTAAGTCGGTTCGCCGATCTTGAAGACGCGTCCGCATACGGATGACTTTGTGTCGGTCTGTTTAAGCTGTTGCAGGTACTCCTCTGGATTATCACCGCACATGAACTGCTCCATCAGGTTGATCGTGGCCGCTCGTGCTTCTTGTTCGTTGAACATATAGTTACCGGGAAGAAAGCCATTGTTTCCGAGCGGCTCCGCTTCCAGCGGCAGCATCTGCTGTGGGGGCGGCGGTTGCTCCTGTTCCTGATTCCTGTTAGGGCCACCAACTACGAAGCTCCCGGCGTTATCTCGAAAGTAATTTACGATAAACTCCGGGTCGAGCACGCGTCTATGGAACCGGCTCTCCAGCTGTTCGCCTAGCGGTAGGTTCGCGTCCATGCCTGTAACACGGTGCACCGAAAATAATGCAAAGAAAGGTTTATTAGACAACAAAAGCTTATACGCAGACAGCGCAGAAAAGCTTTCAAGGGTGTTGGTTCTAGGAAGAAGTGACGTTGTGCGATCACAGTAGGCGTGTGATGGCGTGTTTGCTGGGCGAGAAAATATTTCCGTTTTTATCCCCCACGTCGCGCGACAAAGGTAGCGCGGCGTTCAGTATGGAAAAATCTGTTCACCTCGGGGGCAAATCAAAAAGAGAAACCCTTTACCGCCTGCTTCACTCTCATCCGGGAATAAATCATGGGGCTGGATGATTTAACGCTGTGTTGCTGCAGTTGCAGAGAGAAAAGTTTTTTTCTTCTTTTGATGCACAGGGAGTAGGGAGGGTTTGGGAGAAAATGTTGCGCTGGTAAGAAAAAGCTGCCTACCTAATGCTGAGTTCGCTTTTCTGCGACCGATTCACAAAGGATACGATTTGCCCAGCAGCGCACACTACACGTTCGTCTCGTCGTTGTATTATAGATGTTTTTCTCACTCACTACGCTCTTTCGGAAGTAGACCAAACTACGGGAAAAATGGTTGGCACACACAGACACACAAAGCTTTTAGTACGACACGACGACGACGACATGCGGACCAGACAAACATCCAAGAGAAAGAAAACGGGTGCAGTAGCAGCAGCGCAGTTCGGAAAAAGGTCGACTTCTGGTCCGTACACGCCTTTTTTAATATTACCGAGAAACCGGACTGCTTCGCGTTTTCTCCAGATCACTTTGCTCATCCGGATGTTGCACTTACCTTGAGAAATGTACGATATGGGCTTTTTCAATTCTCAATTCTCAAGCACTTAAAAGAACCAACTGATCACAACGATGTCTACTGAGTGAATAAAGCAATTTTCGGAGAAAAATTCAGACAGCGAAAGTTACCTGACAGTTGAGAAACTGACAGACGCAACGGTCAATCTAGCAGTTTCCAACGGGCATTTGACAGTTGTTCGAGCAAAATTGCTCGAAATTGCAACTCGAAATTCCAGCTGTTTGCTCGAAAAATCAGAATTTTCAGCAACTTTGCGTCCTAAAATTTCTCGAAATAAATATATGGTTACGAAGGATAAATCTTGAGCAGAAAACTTAAAACAATTGTTGAACAGATGAAACTGAGGCTTAGATCACCACACTTTAATTGCAGCGCAACGATGTCAGAAATATACATTCAATTACATAAATGATTCAGGAGTACAAGGATTGTATTTCGACGGCAACGGTATGAAAAGCTCACATTCCTAATTTAACCCTTTTGTATGCATTTGGCGCTGTATTCATATTTGTCATGGCACAATTGTATTCAAGGCACAACTCCTAAAATCCATTAAATACAACTATCGTAAGAGTCTCCAGTTAC
>JXWZ01000273.1:0-13618 GCA_000956215.1 Anopheles farauti No. 4
ATATCAGTTTTTCAATTTGAATGCTAGATTTAAATTTACGATGATACTATACTTTTCATCTCTCATTGCTGTAAAACTTAGATATTGAAGTTAAATTAAGATATGATTATTATATTTCAATTTTTATTTTATTTATAAACCACACCGTTTTTCTGTTCCTATGTTTGGTTTAAAATTTTTTGTACACAGTTTTGAAGCAATAAATGGAGTTAATTTTCACTTTTCCTGCTTTAAGCACACGTGTAAACAACATCACTATCAAAGATGTGTCAGAATGCTTTTAGCACTCGGAAGGAAAACTGATTTGATTCGATTTGTTTGTGTCAATCTGTAACTACCAAAGGAAGGCTCCGTAGGCCTTCAGAAGATCAGTGGAAAGTGGACAAATGAATGGCACTCCATGAGAGGGAATCAAAATAAATTTAATGAAAAAAAAAAAAAACTAAAATAGGGCCGAAAAGTGGAGCGGTAGCGTCATGTTCTGCCATGGGCAGTGAAAGAGAAGCTGGGTTGGTGTCGGTACAAGCTCGCGCTCGCAGCGTGAGTTAACGAAGCCCGCCTCATCGAAAGCGTCATGCTCGCAACATTCACTGTGCGCAAACTCCTCGCGAGACATTCGGTTGTTCTAGTCCGGCTGAAGCGTTTGCCCGACACAAGTGGGCTCTGGAAGGGGGATGCCCTACGCGAGGCTTTAGAAGATGTATTTAGAACGCTTTTCCGCTACTGCTTGGATACGGGAGGTCAGCGTAACGTGGAAATAGTATTTCTGTTTTCAGTAAATGAGGAATAAGGACGATTTTGTTTATTACCGTTGTTTGTAGGAAAAAAAGGTTGTTCACATTATGTTATGAAAAAGTACGACGTTTACAATAGTGGTGTATATTTTCAATAAATAGTTTAGCAGAAAAACGGCATGGTTAAATTTATTTATGATTTCGCTAACAATGTCACAAAGTTTGTTTTTTTTCCAAATATTTTCCTAAAGCATACAGATGAAATATTTCAGACGACCTTAGGTTAGCAATTGTACTACGAGGAGTACAAAATACGTGAATCTACAAAATTTATCAAATAGCAGTGAAAAACGTGGGATGTAATTGCATTCGTTATGCGCAGCTGATTGCTAGGGAAGGACATTCTGTCATCTCTTCGCGTTCAGCGAAGATTGAGATTCTGTTTTTTTTTGTATGTCATCTCGTATGAGCTAGCAGACAATTTTGTCCTTGCTTTCCAGTTCTCGTTGCATGCATTTCGAACACTGCAGAAGTGATGATGGTTGCGATGACGTTGGCGGTAAGTGCCGTCGGGAAAGAGTAATCTCGAGAGCCGTGCAGTCGTCACGTAGGCGCATAAAGATTGATGACGTGAGCATTCTTTTCCCAGAACGTATGCTCCGTGTGGTGGGTGGAAGTTACGAAAAATAGATTTCTTTAGTGCAGAATTGAAAATTTACATCGCTAATTGTAAAAAAAAACAATTTTTAAACTAATAAATCAAAGAATTGGTAATACATATAAATCAAATACCTTTTCTCTTTTGTATGAAGCCAGTATTATACAAAATAATAACATTGCCAAATATTTTATAGCAATTTTTTTTACGCAACACAAGTTTTAATGTTAATTATGGTTATTTTGATATGGATATTTGATAATATTAAAGTATCAACACGAAAGAAAACATAAAAAATAGAGAAAGATTATTTGAAATTTTAAAGAAACCTGTCGTAACATATCCATGAAAAACTGGTGCGCCAAACGTTGGCTCTCGTGGATCTCCAGGCATTCTGCGTTGCTTTCTATCATGCATAGCAACCGCCGAGGAAAACCTACTTTTTTCATACATTTCACTTACTAATAGACACACCAGCATCATACAACGTTTTCAAGCCATATTCTGCTTTTCCAAAACAGTAAGTAAAACAAGTACTACCCCATCTGCCGGGTAACAACCAAGAATATAGGTTGCAAAGTTAGTAGCGACTACCACCAACCACCACCGTTACGAATGCAGAATGGGGGTTTGCGGTGCATGGGTGTTTTCGATGCGGATACGGAGTAAATGGCGAAGACACAACTTTTCATTTATGCAAAAATTTCCAGCAAATATTCGCATTCGCCCCAAAGCGCACACCATTAACCGGCGGATCGGGCGGTGTTGTTGTTTTTTTGTCGTTGGCATGGCAAACATTGTAGCGCGTGTTTGCCTGCGAAGAAGGACGCTGGAAATGCTTTTCCAGCAAGTTTTTTGCCGCGCGGTAAAGTGAGGGAACTGTTCATGGATAAATTTCAAAGTAAATTGTTCGATATTTTGCAGAGCAAACGGGGAGCATGTTGACCTAAATGCGAGGTTTATGGTGTGAGAGGTGGAATGAATAAAAAAAGTGCTCCTTTTTTCGAGCTTGAAAGTTATAGTTTAAAGTGTTTCATTTATAATCCAGCCCGTCTGCAATGTGCCGCTTCATAGCCGTGAAAGAAAGCTTTTAAAACGCTCGAAATAAATTCTCAGGCAATCAATTTCCGTGTTAATTGAGTTTATATTCTCCATGCCGTGCATAGCAATCACATTCTCATCGAGAAAAAGGAACGGTGTTACGTTTGGATTTTACCGGCAGCTATAAATCGCACTGCGCTTAATCGATGCCATTCGAATGTGCTCAGCTCCGCTAGGCAGGATGTGTGAGGATTTTAAGCCAAGCAAGAATTTCTGAACGATAGTTTCTGCCTCTCTTGGTGTGGGTGGTGGGAAATAGTGTTCCAAGAAATATAATCCTGTGCTGGCACGAAACGGCAGGCGAGCAGACAAAGTTTTCTTTCTCGACTGCATCGGTATGCGATTCGTTTCTTTTTTTTCACAGAACCACTGATTTCACACCATCCGATGAACAGCACGGTTCATTAAGCCGTAGCATAAAATTTAAATATTGGTTTAGTAGTGAACATTTTTGATTGCATGGTGTCGAATTCGTAGGTGATAAAAGGATTAAACTTCATTTGCTACTTCAGCTATAACTGACACGGTACTGTTTGTAGTACTTCGAGGAACAATAGGGCTTCTAGCAGCGGCAAGGAAAAACTTTAACTAAATCATGTAAACAATGCATAAAGAATGAGCCGCCCTTTGAAGCGTGATACTAGAGCAACGTTTCGCTTGTCCGAGATTTATTCAATCCTCTAAGTCGAGAACGCTTTGCCAAACTTCGCAACAGGTTTGTATCATCGCTTATGCAACGCCGAGTTTCTCTTCGAGCCAGCTCTCCCGGGAGCTGTTCAGACGACTGTACCGGGATCCGGGTCCATCTGGGTCCGTCAGCTCACCATCATCGTCCAGTCGCACACGGGCTGCACACGATACTCGATGAACATTGTTTTAAATGGCAATTCCTGCATTATTCAGCACCGAGTGGTCGTGAATAAGTAATCGCTTAGTCGTATTTAATGCAAAACACTCGAACGCCGCTACACTGGATGAGAAACGGGGCACAACCTGTTGCCCGAGGATATTCAACCGGCACAAAAGAACACGAACGATGGACGAGCAAGAGTTGAGCTACGCGAACAAAATTCATCGCGAAAGTTAATTAGTATGCATTTTTTATACCAGCATCTGCCGGCTGGGGATGTCGGAGGGACAATTGGGTGCGTGTTGGATAGGTTCGTTCGGATAGATCTATTCGCCCAAAAGGGTCGCAAAGTAGCTACAACAATTAAATTATCTACAACTGTAACCGTTCTGTATTTGTCGTTTATGTAAAATTAAAATAATCACATGATCGTTTTTCTACATTTTGATTTTGTGCTTTTGTTTCTGCCTTGCTGATGCAATATCCAGTTCCGGTTTACTAAGCTAACACCATTCCGCTCAACGCTTACCTCGCTCGGTAGCTTCTAAGCCACCAACGTTAGTCCTTAATGCACTAGTAGCAGGCTACACCTGGCTTGAATTGGGCCGGGAGCCTTCAGAAATAAATATACTGTTTCTTTTAATAAATAGTTTGAACCGCTAACAACAATTTTAATAAATTAATATAAATTACTCTTAACAATGACTCCGAATCACATCCGCCTACCGTTTCGTATGAATGCAATTTGTTACCACACCGTTTCCGTTCCGTCGCATCTTATTGCTGTGGAATGCTTCCTTTTCGAGCGAATATTTAGTGTGCTACAAACAGTGTAGTAGCTGTTACCACTCGTGTCGGTGCATATCCATTCCCTAATGTGAAGCAGGTTAAACCTAATCTTTCTACGTGTTACACACTTCTTATTCGCACATACTCATACTCACACACACATACACGCATACAGCACACGCCCGCATGCATTCGGGAGAATTTTCGGAGCACAAATCCCGGCCACAAACGGCCACACACGTCCATACAAGCTCATTCACACAATAACACACGCTTACGCAAGCTGCATCCCTTCCATCGCTTTGTCACTGGGTGCACCTGCACCGATACAAACACACGCTAGCACCATGCAGTTGGCGATTGGCATCGCGGCATCCTAGTGGGCGAGGATGTTATTTCACACCAGTAACGCTTCGTAGCCAGGGTTTGTAGAAGGTCGTGCGCATGTAGACACCGGGTAGGTAGGGGGCCGCACATCGGATACCATGGGACACCGTTCCGACCAGCTCGTACCGTCCGTCGGGACGCTGCAGGACGAGCGGACCACCGCTGTCACCCTGTGGACGGTCGCGGAGAGAGAACGAGAGTGCAAATGGAGGAATTTAATTACATTAAAGTTTGTGACGCGTTCGGGTCGTTGGTGCAGCTGACGATCGATTCATTTTAATTATAAGCATAATATCATTTTTAGTACGTGTGTAACTCGAACGCCTCGGATGCGAATGTTTGCGATGCGAGGCGATGTCGTTTGCTATGGGGTATATTTTGGTAAGTAGTGAGCGGGATGGTAGAATGCATCGGCCCCTTCAAACGACGGAATAACAATGAGATAGTTTTAAACGTAATTGGATCTATTTTGAGTGAGCTACTACTTTGCGTAGGTTAAGCCATCGTTGTATGAGTTTGTTTTGCTATACTGAAGTTTTTACATGCTTTTTCTGATTTTCGAGATGTTTTTTCCATCCCACATATTTTTTTACGGTTTAAGAGACATACTTTAATTCATGTTTCATATAAAACGTGTTTGGTTGTTACATATTCTAATATTTGGAGTACTTTCATTTTATTTACGAGAACTAAATTCAAATATATTTTGTTTAAAAAAGTATAAACGAATAGAAGAATTCCAATGATTTAAAAACGAAATAAACAGCAATCAAGCGACTTACATTTTTGTAGATTTAGTAATTAAAAAAAACTAACAGCAGAAAACAATGATGTGTTCAGACTTTGTTCTTTTATAACGCATATCGATTTGATATTCCATAAGTCTCAATCATTAGATTTTTAAACATAAAAAATTTATAAGTAGGCTAATATATTCATGCATATACTACTTGGCATATATTGTTATGTATAAAAAAATGGGTTGTACATGTATTCTGATTTATTTGTGCATTATTTTAGATGTTTTCTTTCAAGCCAATGCAATGCATAAATACGAATACTTTTTTACATGAATATTAACACAAACGGGTGTGTATCAAAATTCGTTAAAATCGCTTCACACAGTACCCTTTTGTCAAGCACTTCAATAGCTAATTATTCATGTCGAATCCTTTCCATCCGGCCATCGGCTAAAAGCCGTAGAGTTTCCGCCACCGAATGGCACGTACACTTTGTTCCCACGGTTGGGGGCCGGCTTTTCCCACCGAAACGAGCAGCGCAGCAATATTTGTTGATTATGTTAATGAAATACTTTCAGCAGATGACGGAAATTAATTAACCGAAGCTCCCAATCAATAATAAGAGTAGTCCGCCCTCCCACTACGTACCTCGCAGGAGTCTCGCTTTCCGTTGGCGTACCCGGCACAGACAAACGATGGCAGGATCTTCTTGTTGTGTCCTGCCATGTGGAACATCTCCTGGCAGACGCTGTTCTCGATGACCGGCACCTAGTTCCCGGCGAGCGAAAGGTGTATGCAAATGGAAATCCGGGCAGCAGGCAAGTAAGATGGGAAAGAAAATCTCATTAGTTGTAATGCGAGTTGCTGCTGTTGTTGGTCGAATGCGATGATTTAACGTTTAATTACCTGAACTTCCTGCAGGACGGAGGGTACGCCACCGCCGTAGGTGAGACGTCCCCAGCCCGTTACCGTTGCCATGCGTCCGGTAAAGTCAGCTTCATCGCCCGGCATACAGATTGGCACTGTGGGCGAGAGAATAACGTGAGGTGAGAAGGATGCGGCTAGTGCTCGTCGTTCGCACCGACTAATGGCAAGCAATCAGTAGCGACCGGAATGCCCGGTTGCTGTGATTTGCCCACGTAATGGAGTGGATTAAGATTATTATGTAAAGGACGGCAGGACGTTCGCAGGAGGAGTGTTCGGGTTGTGTGCGTGTGCGGGTAAATAGTTGACTCTTGGGCCACTTGATTATGAAGACCGAAGTTATGCCACCCGCATACCAACGAGGTATCCAACTAGTGTTTGGCGATGATGCTTCCGTCGATAGAATGGCGATGGGAAGCATCCGGAGCAAACCTTACCTATGTGAACGTCGTAGTGGATGGGGTTCTCCAGCTCCAAGATGGCCAGGTCGTTTTCGAAGGTGGCTGCATCGTACTGCCGGTGAACGATAACACGCTTCACGTTCTTCGTGACGGAACGCTTCGTTTCCAGGTCGCTCGAGATGTCGAACTCTCCGAATACGGCCACTAGCGAGGCGAGGAATCTGTAGGCAGAAAGGCAAACGATTTTATTGCAACCGTCGTTTAGATGCGAATCAATTACACGTTCTGTTTCGTATCGAAGCATTTCGTGCAAAATTGTGTCCCAGACGGTGTGAGCTTATCGATATGCGTGCTTCGACGAAGGCTACGTTCTTCCTATGACCAGGTTGGATCCAATACTCACCCAGGTTGACAGTGAGCAGCGGTGATGACGTACTCGTTCGTAATCAACACTCCACCGCACTTGTTCTTAGTAAAGAGCCCGAGCCAGGTCGACTCACGGACAAGCACCTGCCAGGGCCATTCGCCGAATTTGGACGCTTTGCCGCCTACCACCCGTCCACTCTTCATCAACGGTCGCTGACCGCAAACTGCAACGATACGGGTGAAAGAAATAGGTAGTTGATTGGAGGCTCATAAACACACACACACACACACACACACACACACACACACACACACACACACACACACACACACACACACACACACACACACACACAGTCTCGTGGTAGGTTAAGTATGCTTACGAATTTTTCTTCCCCCCGCTGGCTGCTGGTCTGCCGTCTCGTTCGTCTCCTCACCAACGTCCTCGTCCTCTTCCTCGTCCTCGTCCTCGCCGTCCACGGCGTTCTCCTCCTCGTCGATCGTTTCGTCTTCCGGGGCGGCGGTGGTGGTCGTCGTCGTCGAGGATGGGCGTTTGGTGGGACGCTTCGTGACCTATAAGAGTGGTTTTTTCAACTGATAAAAAGTGGAGTTGCTAATTTTTTATCATGCATGCCTAGTTGGTAATCGAACCTACTTTGGTCGGTCGGCGTGTGGTCGTCAGCTGGGTCGTGGTGAGGTCGGCATCGGCCAGCGTCGGTCGGGTGCTCGGTTTGCGCGTCGGTCGCTTCGTCGTGGACGCTCGGACGGGTTTTTTGGTTGTGCTGGCGGCTGAGGAAGGTTTCGGTGAGGTCGACGGTTTCGGTCGCGATCCAGCCGACGTGCTTGCTGAGGTAGATGGCTTCGGCTTGGTGCTGGTAGGTTTGGCCGGTTTCACTGGGGTATCGTTGGCGGTCGGTTTGGTAAGTGTGGTCACACCGGCGGCCGACGTTGGCTTGGAGGTGGTGGGTTTGGTGGAGTTGCTCGGACGACGCACTTTGGTGGGTTTCTTGGATGGACGCGACGAAGGCTTCACGGAAGTTGCACTAGTGGGCGACGCAGCACCACCATCGGCAAGCACGGTCGGTTTGGCGGTGGGTTTCTTCGTCACGCTGCCGGCGGTGGTCGTTCCATTGGAGGGCTTTTTGTTGCCACTCGGGCGCTTCTTCTTCTTCTTCGGTTTCGCAGTCGTGCTGGAGGTGGGTGAGGCCGAACTTTCGCTGGCGGCTGTCGCCGAAAACGTTGCCGTCGCCGTGGTTGCCGCTGGCGAGCCGGCGGTGCTGGTGATGGTGAGATTTTTGCGCTCCTTCAGGATTTGTTCCAGCTCCTCGAAGTTGCCGTTAAACGTTTGCACAATTTTGTTGACCAACATGTTCACCTTATCTTCTTCGCTTGCAGGCGTACCGTAGATGCCGTTCTGGATCTTCGTGATGTTGGAGGTGGGATCCGTTAGGTTGAGGTTAGGATTGCGCACCGGCGGGAAGTTGTTGATGTCATCCGGCGTGGTGTACAGTTCGTTTTTCATGGTGGACGCCTCCACGACCGCTGGAGGGCCGTACGTTTGCAGGTTCGGTTGGTTCGGTGGCACACGATTCAGCAGCGGATAGGACGGCGTTGAGCCGTACGATGGCGTCGGTCCGTACGGTGCGTACGTGGAGGACGCAAAGTTGCTGATCTTGTTGTTGTTGTCCACGATGGTGTAGATCGCGGTGGAGGTAACAGTTTGATCCAGCGCCGGACGGCTGGTCGATCCAAAGTAGCCTTCATCCTCAAAATCCGCCATCGAGGACAGATACACCGGGGGTGTGTTCTCGTAGAACCCTGGCCGCGAACTGCTCGGTGCCGCCGGAGAGCTTAGCTTGTTGTTGTTCCATGTGGAGGAAGTGACCAGTCCAACCACGGGCTTCGGTGTAATGTGCACCGTGGGCGACGGGTTGTCGGAAGCGCTCGCGATCTGGATGTAGTTCACGTTGGCCAGCGTCGACGGGTTCTGGTGTGACAGTGTCGACGACTGTACGATGTACTCCGGCAGCTTGATCGTGGTGGCGATCGGGCGTTTCGTTGCGATCGTGGTGATCTTCTTCGTCGGTTGGACCGAGGAGACAGCCACGGTCGAAGCGGGACGCGTTGGACCGGTGTAGTAGCCGTTGCTGGCGAGCGTATCGGTGGTGATGAGAACCGGTCGCTTGGAGGTGCTTGACGATACGATAATTTTCGTCGGAGGTGGACGATGCGTGGATGACGGCAGTGGGTTATTCTGTGCGGAATCCGATCCACCGTACGAGACGGCACTGTTCGTGAGCAGTGTCGCCTGCACCACGACCGGTTCCAGCGTTGGCCGCTTGGTTGGCTTTGGACTGTAAACGTAGCTCGTCGAGGGAACGTTACTCGTTGTGTGTGTCACCGTTGGGGCCTCAGTTTTCTGTGGTTTCGTGATGTAGAAACTCGTGGGGCCGTATTTATCGTAGTCGATGGACGCGGTACCGTAAGTCGACGGTACGGTGGCTGCCTCGATCGAAGCCTTGGTGGCGTTCGCTTCCCCGTCCGTTTCGTACTGTGGTCCAACGTTGGAATCGTTCAACATCAAGATGATCGATTCGATCGACGGAATGTTGTTCATCGACACCGTTGGCTTCGGTTGTGTGTCGTTGTTTTTCGTGTCGTTTGAAATCGTCTGCACCAGCACGTACTGCCCACTGCTGCCGGACTCCCCGGAACTGGGCTGGGTCGGTTTCGGGCGTGGCTTAAACTGAGGCTTCGGATGCGTTACTTTGGCGGGCTTCACTGTGGGAGCCGGCGGATGTGGCACAACCTGCGATGCTTGGGGCACACCGGAGAAATCGTTCGGGTTGGCATAGCTCTGATCGACGGCACCGTGTTCGTTGAGCAGGTCCGTTTCGGCAGCGGGATGGGTAATGTCGCTGTGGTCGAAGAACTGACTGTTCTCCTGGAAGATTTGGTTCGCAATCTGTTGCACGCCGGTAGCCGTGATGTCGGTGCTCGTTTCCGTCGATATGGCTGACGGCCCGCTCGAGCCAGCTTCGTTCGAGCCCGACTCACCGTACGCGCTCAGCAGCGACGGGATCTCGGCGCTGTACACGCCATCCTTGTTCACCTGCACGTAGTGGCTTTCATCCGATTCCGTCGTGGACGGGTACCCGAGTGAGGACGACGGCAGTTCGTCGCTCTCCGTTTTGATCTTGTTGGTCGACGGGGAGTACACCGACACCGCATCACTCGCCACGTCGTACTTGTTCGCGCTAATGCTGTTCAGCACAATGTCCTCGTCGAGGTCGTCGTTGACAATGTAGTTGTTGTTTTGGATCTTGGTGAAGAGTGGCTTTATCTTTTCGCTGCTCGCTGTGTAGCCGCCGCTCATGTCCGTTTCCAGCGCGTCCGGCTTCGGTGGATCCTGCTCCAAATGCACCACACCCTCGCCGTAGCCGCCACCGGGCAGCTGACTACCAAACTTTTCGTACTGGCTGGCGATGGCCGAACTGAGCGACGATTGGGCCGCCTGTTCGGTGGCGTTGATCTGTTCCATCAGCGTGTCGTGCGCTGCCTGCGTATCCTTCGTCAACGGCAGCTCACAGCACGTCCCGAACAGGAACCCATCCATGCAGGCACCGACCACCTCGCCCTGCCGCTGGAAGCACTCGTGATTGAACATGCAGATCGTCGGGCCACGTCGCTCAGGTTCACGTTTCAGCAGCGACCGCGTAGCATTGCAGAACTTTGGCGTAATTCGGTAGCCACCAAACAATTTTCGGCTCTCTGTTATTTTTTTTGTGTATGCGAGAAAGGTAAAAGGACGAAAGTTTATGGTTAGAAGACCGGGCGAGAAAAATGCAAAGGAAATAAAAAAAAAACTAGCTCAGTTGCACTCGACGCTGTATAACGGCCTGTCGCAAATTTGACCTACCGACTGGTAGGATGAAAACCGGATGTAGCTGGGCGGGAGGATGTTGAAAAGTGAACGAAAAAAATGGTACGTGACTTGAAGTGCGCCAAGTCTAGGCAGGGCTTGGGCACTCTGACACCCATCTGCAGTGTGGTACTGCAGCGCTTGGGTAAACAGTAAATTTTACTGTCGAGTTTTTGAAATAAAACCGTACCAAGGCTGAACCCTACACACACACACACACACACACACGCAAGCACACTTACTCATACACCCACACGGGAAGGATATGAGATTGCCGTTTCCGCAGCCTCCGCAGTGAGCGCGAACGAAAGAGAGCCAAAGACCGGATCTTCCGGTTGTACGTGCGCCTGCAGAAAGTATCGATTTTTTCGTAGACGTTGAAGAAGAACAAAAACAGCCAACGCTCTAAGTAGCAAGGTTCGGATTGCATCTGTAACGGGCTCGAGACCGTTTGGCAAAATGGCGAGTTTGGAAAGCAAAACAGAGCATAAAAATCAAAAGCAGCAGCGCCGTACACTACGAGGAATCAAAAAAAAAAAAAAACAAATGCCACCATCAGCCCAAAGGTATCCAAGGTTGATTTTTTTTCGGATCCGTTCAATCGGCAAACACAACTAACACCGTCCTGCGGGCGTTGGAAGTTGGTGGAGTTTTGTGGATCGCTTTCAGGATGTTTTCTTCCCACACGAAATTGGAATAGCGCACCGATATCTGGTGGCCATACGGTCACGTAGAATATTGCAACATGTTCAGATTAGTGAGCTTCAGATTGTCCAGTGTGCGTAGGAGTTACTACAAGTAAACCGTACGGGGTTTGAACTAAGCTATCACACGTGAACATAGTTACGTTTGGAAGGCAGCTGTGAGGACGGTCACGTCATGGCAGCAAATCAATATTGGAAATTTTTGATGAATTGAAATGGTGTAATATTGCAGTTTTTAATGGATACATGCAAAATATACAATATTTTACACTTAAGCTATTGAGTATTTAAGATGCAGATTTGAATACTCTACACAATTTCTTGAATTAATTAAAAAAATTAAAAAAATTAAACATAGAAAATGTACGATCAATTATTTTGGCGGTATATTTCAATGTTTTTATTTTTGAAGACGCTTATAGAGATCCGAAAGTATGAGTCCAATATCGAATTGCAGTTTATGTTCAATGAATATAAATTTTTCTGCTACTTATGTGGTAAAACTTGTGTTTTTATGAAGAAAATGGAAATTTTAACATTTTAAAGTAACGTGCTTTGATAGATGTCCATAATTTTTTGTAATAATTTTTTGTAATACAACAGTGATAGTTTTCTTTTTTTTATGTGTTCAATTCAAAGCAGCCTCCTCATGAAGCTGTACAATAAAATTTGTTGAATGCTTAAAATTAATGTAAATTTTTTTGAATAGTATTGTTTAGCTGCTTCCTTTTTCTTCATAAATATTTTATAGTTCTTTATTCACTGCTAATATTGAATAGATTTGGAAAAGAACGAAATCGTTTACCGTTCCCAATCTAACTCCTTAAAAAGGCTGGTGGGCGTTCAGTGCGTTTAATATTTATCCTAGCGTACATTTTTCTCGCCGAATTTTCTTCTATTTTGCCAGGTACAATCAGCCGCAAGAGCGTTATCGTTGGTGCCGTACGTGCTGCGTCCGTTCACCAACCGTTCTATATTAATAAAGCACTTGGCACGATGTAATCGAATGGCAACGACGCAGATAGCTGTTGGTTGCCTGCTGCGTTGACCTACCCTTAGCATAACAAGTCAACCCGGAAAGTGTGTTTTCCCTTGGTATAATCCGAACGATACAGGCGCTTCGTGTATTTATTTTATTCTTGTTTTCTTTTGTGCTTTCCACTAGTGCGGAAAAGCGTAACCGGAAATGGGAAAGGTAAACGTTTGCCCAGCATGGCAGCAAGCTTTGACCTCACCCAGCTGGTTGGTGGCAGGAAGGGAGAAAAACATTACAATCATCATACACACACACGCTCGGAAAAGTGTGCACAGCGCAGCCCACTCCCAAGGCACGTGTGCACTGACGTCATGCGTCGCATAAGTTAGTGTTGAAGTGCCGCAAGATTAATTCTACGACGCGGAAGTTGGCGGAAAATTTTGGGCAGAATGTAAGCATAAATTGGATTGGTACTTGAGCACGAATTATTCTGGTGCGAAGTTTGTTGCCCGACCGACCGAGGTCTCTAAAGAATATCGACACGAAATGAGCTTTAAAATTGCTTTACGTTCTTCACCCCACCCCCACAGACTGCCGGTCGTTGGGTGCGCTTCTTGTGAAAGTGGGCAAGACTTATAAATCGTCTCCACGCCAGTGACGCATGATGGTTACGGCGAGCTCCGAAAACCGAAGCTCCGAGGAGGAAACCCCTGAGAAAAGCAGATGGTTATCGATCACGGGCATAAGACCACCCGGCTGCTCGGGAGCGTTTAATCGCGTGCCGGAGGGCGGATGCAATTAATTTTCTTTCTCCACCCTCCCTGAAGCTGTTCCACGTTTGTGCTTCATTTCGCGCGCGCTCGCGCCCCTGTAAGTGAGTGTAAATTTCGCACCATTTGCAACGAAAAAAAAAAAACACACACACACACACACACCCAGCTCGGGAATAACGTCGCACAGGGAAGATTGTTCGCAGGCCACATTCGCGCTAATGTCGTCGCTTTCGTTTCATCGTCGCAACGACGCAAGGCGGGTGTGAATTTGGCATTGGTTTATGCAAAAATAG